>JAOEHI010000022.1:1259126-1285501 GCA_025447815.1 Percopsis transmontana
CCATTATAAGTCCCCCCCCCCCTCTCTCTCTCCCCCTCCCTACCTCTGGTGTCACCTACCTTCCACCCGCTGCCCGCCTCGCGGTAGTAGGGGAAGTTGTCACAGATCCACTGGTAGATCTCGCTGAGGGTCATGCGTTTGCGCGGCGAGCCGTTGATGGCGAAGGTGATGAGGCTGGCGTAGCTGTAGGGCGGCTTGCCGTCCCTGTGCTGCACCGCCGCCTCCTCCGGGTCCAGCGTGGAGCCCGGGTCCAGCTGGGACGCCTTTTTGCCGGGATGCCCGTGCCCGTGATGGTGGGCGTTGTGGTGGCCGTGGCTGTTGTGGGTGTGGTGGCCGTGGTGGTGGTGGGGGCCGTGGTGAAGGTGCCCGCCGTCCGCCTTCTGGATGGCCGCCCGCACGCTGAGCTGGGGGAGCCAGTCCATGGAGGTCAGGCTGCTCTCCAGCTCAGAGGTCATGGCGCTGGGGGGTCGAGGGGGGGGGGGTCCGAGGGGAGGGGGAGGGGAGCTTGGCAGAGACGGAGGGGTACGGAGGCTACCTGCTGGATCACTGAGCGGCTGCTGTGCTGCAGCCTTGGCTCAAGCCTGGAGGAGAGGACCACGGTGTATTAAGAGCCAGATGCGGCATAACAACAGTCTTATCAGCTGTAGGCCCCATTTAAAAAATGGAATCAGCTGCCCGTCTGTCTCCCCAGGAGACCCCACTTTCCATGTGGGGTCATGGCCAGTACAAAATGTGCACCAGGCGGTGTGGTTTTAAATCTGAATTTTGGAAAGGGGGTCTGGTTCTACACACACACGCAGTTTTTGGTCAGTAGCAATCGGGCCGCGTCCTAAACGCTGGTATGTCAAAGGAGTAGGGAGTCCCCACAGAGATGCTTTCTCTAGGCGGCGAGATGTTACGATTTTAAGCTTTGTTCTTATCTCACAACCACATGGGTCGATACACGTGGAAGAAACCCCACGGAGGTTAGCTTGCGCATGTAGATTTAAATAGCGGCAAATTAGTGACAATCGTTTTTTTAACTTGCACAGATACAGTATACTGTATGTGAATTTTATGTTGGCCTGAGTCTGTGTACGAGACACCACTATTAATTACACAATTTTATAATAGACAATGATCAGAGGCAAAAGCGCGTGAAGGACATGACGTGTCTTACTCTTTCTGTTCGTTTCCATCTCTCTTGGAGCCCAAGCATCTGGGTGACTCACTGAGGCAGAAGGTCGGGTTCTTCCCATGTTCACAAGTTCTCCGTTTAGCCTCCTGCTATGGCCGATGCTGTAACACACAAACGCAAAACCACACAAGGCGGTGAGCATGCACCACCAGACAGCCTTCATAAGATATTAATATCGCACAACCACTTGGCTGGCCTTGGCATCCGTCCAACGCGATTTAAAGTCTCTCTCTCTCTCTCTCTTTCTCTTTCTCTCTCTTTCTCTCTCTGTGTTCTGTCTATCTGGCTTGCATCTCCCTGTCACTCTCTTTTCCTCCAAAGTGGAAATGGCAATTGGATCTGCAGAGTGACTAAAAGCTGGGGAATTGTTTTCACAAGTGCCTGCCAAATGGGGGGAACGGCTCGGGAGGAATTCCAACCCTTCAGAGGAGCTGAAAGGCTCGTCGACTCCCTTTCTTCGCCGCGCACACGTGCGCACGTGTACGCGACAACACACAACAAACAGCGTACACACACACACACACACGCACGCACACGCCTTCCTTCCATTCTGCTTTTCTGTGACGGTCGACGTGCCTCACTCTCCTGTCAAGTCCAAGCCTACACGCCCCCCACAACCCCCTAGCCCCACCGACCGCTCCATTTCTCAGCTGCAGTTCAGACCCAGAGCGAGAGAAACAGTGAACGAGCTCAAGAACACTCACACATTTTAATTTGGGAGCTATTTTTAGCGGGGGCTTAACTCAGAAAGCGTCCTGTTTGAGACGGCTACGAAAGTTTCAGGGAGACTAGATGCTAAGTGCAGAGAGTAAATGACCTCGTCCTGCCTTTACAACAGTGGCCTGTATCTCGATGCACGACCCTGGACTTCTACTCCCATGCTGGTATCATCAAGATAGATTCCTTTGTCTGCCGTCTGAAGCTAAAAATGCTTTGTGAATTGCAGGTTGACGTCCTCCTGACTATCAAAAAGGAAGAAAAGGCTTTAGAATGTGCTAATATCGGACTTATGGCCTGGCAATGAAAAGCTCAACGTGGCTGGATGGATGTACATCCTGAGGATTCAGCGATCTCCATTTAAACATTCATCCCATGCAATAACCTTAGTGTGACCTTCAACAACAAAGAGCATAGTTGCCCACCTATTTTCCATTCATATCCACTAACAACCACCTAACTGGAAAACTTCAATGGGTCTGCCCACTTGGTGGAACAAAAAAAGCCCTTCCCTCTCTTTCCTCTCATCCCCCCGGAGATCCCAGAACACCGGGGGGGGGGGAGACCAGGAAAGTATTTAAGGTCTGCAAAAATCCTGCTTAATTACAAACAGCATAAAAAACCCTCATCAAGCCAAGCAAGCGAGTAAACAGAGCAAGGGGAAGAAAGCAAGAGCGCAAGAATATGCCCAACAACAATCCCCTTTAGCCCGCCGTCACCCACATCTCCTTCTCAAGGCCCAGCAACTATGGGAGAGACCAAATCCACCCCCCCCCCTCCTAACCTAATCCCAGGAAGCCATCTTAATTAGTCCACCCTTTTTTTGTCTTTACTAGGGTGGAAGGTAAGCGGTGCAAGCGGAGGTTAGCGGAGGTTAGCGGAGGTTAGCGGAGGAAGGAAAAGGCAAGTCGCATAACAACAAGTTCTTATTTTCCCCTCATTAAAAAGAGGCTCAAGCTGCAAATCAGCTTGCCACAAGACCCGACCCGCTGTGCCGCCTCGGCTGTTGATGGCGGGGAGTTTGGAAGCGTGGGCTGGCAGAGCGGTGTGGCAGAGCGGTGTGGTGGGGCGGCGCTAGCCTAACGGGTCTTTGGGATGATGAGTAACAGAGGAGAGTGGAGAGACAGGGGAGGAGAGGGGGAGGGACGCGGCTCCCGGGGGTCCTTGCTGGGTGGGGTGGATACGGCCAACTGCCCGGGCAACTGGCCCCCGGGGGCGGCTGGGAAAACCCCAACACCATGCCTTTCACATCCAGAATATACCTACACAATCTATCTTTTAAATTAGGCTTCAGTAATGGTTTTTAGTTTGGAGCTATTTTACTTTTCTTTTTTTATTGTTTTTTATTATTGTTAGAATGTTTTTACTCTTTGTTACCTTTGTGTATTTTATTTATGTTGATTGTATATAGATTTGAGAAAATAAAATAAATACAAATCAGATTACTCCAAATTAGTTTTTAACTAATTGATATCAAACAATATGTATTAAACCACCGATTTATTCAAAAACCGAAAATAAGTGCTGTACTCAAATGTATTATTATTATTATTATTATCATTATTATTATTATTAGTTTCAGCAGTGAAAGGGTTAACTGTCAATTAGTTCTTCGTGGCACTGACGTCAGTGAAGCTTATCCCTATTAGGGCTGCAGCAAATAATTGATCAAATCACTGACATCGATTATGAAAATATTGTTTGTAATGAATTTCTACAACACCGTCGACAATCCATTGTTAAGTCATTGTTAAATAACCTTCCTAAAACGATAGTGACTCAAACTATACATTTTCCAAATACATTTTCCACAGATTAGGTGTACACATCAGCAATAGGAACTACAAGTAAACGAATCATAACAAATGCCTCATCTCAAAATCAAAACAAAAACTGGCTAATAATTTTTCATCGTGTCTTCACTGACAACTGATCTCCCTGCTGTACAATGGTGAAATGATTGCAATGCCCAGTTGGGCATCAATGCAGTACCCAAACTGCACTCACATTCACAGCACACTCAAATCTAAAGCCCATAAGCTTTAATTTTATAACCGAGGAAGGAAGCGTCTAAAAGTGTATATCTGGTAAACACAGAGTCATATTGAGAGAAGAGTGGAGGGTCTGGTAGAAGAGAATATTGAGGCACACTGTTTGATTAAACAGCAGGATCGCTCAGTATGTGCAGAAAGGCAGTGATGTGGTGATTGGTTAGTTCTTGGATTATCAACAAGACACTGAACGTGTGGTAAAAGCATAAAATGTTTAACGCTACTGCATAAAAAAACAAATCTTTATCTCTTTCTGTTGTGGTGTAAAGGTTTTAAGTTATTAGCGACTATTAACTGGCACTTACAGAAAAGATTACAATTATTATCCAGGCGAAACCGACAACCAAAGTTTTTTGGACATTTTACGAGTCACAAATCATAACCCCGCATAGAATTTGAATGCATAAGTCTCGGTGCTGAGGAGGGAGCTTTCGTAACTGGGCACATTGTCCCTTTAAGAGAGTTGGGGGTTTGTGTGTGATTGAATGTATTCACCCATTAGACTTTGTAGCTGTGATGCACTCACTCAGCTGAATACATCGCTAACAGCTAACAGCCCCCCTACCAGGCTACCAGGCTTTTTAGAGTGAGGAGGCTTTACAGTTCTGCATTTTAATAGAGAACTTTGAATGGAGTGAACGGGTTTGGAGGAAAGTGGGGGAGGGGGGTTGGGGGGACAAAAAAGGAGGCATCAAAATATTTTCGGAGAAAAACGAAGTAATGACAAAATACCCACCCGGAGCGTGCCCAGCTGAGGGGGGTTTCAGGGAAGGAGGGTTGCCTCTGCAAAAAGGGAAGGCTAATGTGTCACAAAAAAAGAGTCTGTAGGCGTATTGAACTCTGTCATGTCTAGAAGTGTGGCCTATTCAAATAAAAGAGAAAACAGTCCAAAAAGCCAAATCCGACATCTTAATTACTTTCCGCCTCACTGCAAGTAAACTCACCGCTGAAAAGGTTCAATTATAAGATATCAAATCAGCTGCCCTAACAGTGGGTGTTCGTTCAATGGAGCTGGGTTAAGAAATGAAGGCTTCGGTGATGCAGTGACATCGACTATGTCAGTTACAAGGAAGTTACCCTTACCTCTGACATGAGGATATTAAAGAAAAAAACATTGAAATGTTGAACATTGAAACAAATTAATATCAAGCCTACAGAGAATATATCACAAACTATCCCAAATTGAGCAGAACGTAAATCTGTAGTTTCTGAACACAGTTCTATGAAATGTATAATATTTGAAAGAGTATAGCCCCGTTCATTCACTGGACTCACAGCCATCTCAAATGCAACAGAATATTGATTTGAACATTTTTTATTTGAAAGCTAATTGAAGGAAACCTAGAAAATCAGCAGGCTCCACCAAGTCCCTGAAGAGCTGCAATAAAATATTTAAGTCGGTAAGTCCACACAGAACGCAACACCTGAAAACATCTGCCAAGGTAGCAGGAGTTAGCGACCCACTAGACTTACGACTGCCGACTAGGAGGAAAGCTATCACAATTCGAGTTTCTGACAACGGCAAAGTTAAAAAGGCATATTTTGTCATAAATAAAACATAGGAGTGCAGCATTTCGGCACATTCCCCCAACAAAAGGTCCCGAGAGAGTTGGAAGGCTGTTTGTGAACTCATGCTTAGCACAGTAAAAAGGGCTATAGCACTGCGTCACAAACACTACATTCCCAGATACAGCCCTATTCAGCAAGGACTGCTCCCCTTTAAAAATTCATTAATTTACAGCAAAAAATAGATTAAAGCACCCAACTGCGCCAACCTAAAAGTTTGGCTTGTGAATAGCATTAATAATGGAAACAAGCCTACAAAACCTAGAGGCCATGGTTTAAAGGCATGGCTCGGGTTTTTGTTGCGCTTTATAATAGGGGGTCATTTACATTTTTTTTTTTGAAGTATTACATGTTTTTCGTGGTTGTTTATAATTACATTGTTTTACATGCAAATTGGCTAACAATTGTTACTCATTAAAACGAAACCATTAGAGTGCAACAGCACAAGTCGGCTTGTGTAAGACACAGGCTTTACGCAAGGTTCACAATAAGAACTTTGCACTCGGTAGTGCATTCCAAATCACAGCCTTTTAAAACTCGTTATGCTCTATTTTCTTTCAAATTAAAGAAATGACGCAAATATACACTCCAAGAGGATTTTCAGCAGGGCTAATGGATTTACTACTCAAGAATATGTGTTGTTTCTCAGGGTCTGTACAACAATCACAGTGTCTCTGAGACACAGATTCCTGAAAGATTCCAGAGGTGTACACAAAAAGAGGCTTTTTGCTTTCATAGCAAGTGTACAAACTTATATAATTTCCAGCCTGTAAAACAGTAAAACAGTAAATCAAAACAACCAGTGACGGATCCAGGAAAATGTACCAGGGGGTCAAGTTTTTTTCAATATTGGGAAACTTCCAAAGATGTACCGTAAATCATTATGGTTTGATACATAGTCATTATCAACTCCACTTCACAAGTTATAACAGGTAAAATTCAATATTCATGTTCCCGCACTGTCATTTAAAATTGCCAAAATTGTCAGTTAGAGTAGCCACAATATCAACATTGTCCTGCCCCCAATGGAGAGAAATACAGGATTCAAATACCAACTTGACAATACTGTACTCAGAAGAACATTGCAACGTAACATTACCTTCATTGTACTTTCATGCAAGAAACTGCAAATTTGTATGAGTTATACATTAGCTACCAGCCGTGGAATGTAGGCAAACAACAGAAGAAGAAGCAACAGCCTAGGACCCACATTACACCAAGAGAAATATCAGCCACATTATGTGCTTATCCTCTTTGTTATTTTATTCAGCAACAATATGTAAATGCTTTTGACGATTTAGTTTAGTTTAGCCTACCAGTTATCATGTATTGACCCCTTGAAAAGTAGAGGAATGTGCCCGACTTAGGTCAGTGTTTAAAAAAGGTGCACTTGGAAAAGGTTCCTCCTACTCCCAAGTGGGTGGATCAGTACGTGCGCCTCTTACAAAATAAATGTGGCATGAATGCCGATCAGATTTCAAGGGTAGCCATTGCTACCCCAGCCGCCCCTTTGGCTCCGTCACTGGGAACAATGTCTGATCTCAGATGGTCTGCGAGCGTAGTAGATTGAGAAGTGGGCTTAGCTCACCTGTGGGAGTTCTGTTGTCACGTGTTTACCACTGCAGCCCACACTAATTAAAGGGACACTCCTCAATTTGTGACTGGAACTGCCCTTGTGGTTGAAGCGTTACGCAAAACATTTGGTTTTGGTTTGACACTCAGCGACCGCATGTCCCACCTGAGTCCGCCCTCTAAAGCTCTCCTGGCCCCCCATTTCTCTACCCCTCCCCCTACAACTATCCACACTTTTGTGGACAGTCGTGGTTTTGGCGAACTAAAATGCAAACAAGGTGTGTACCTTTAAATTCCTTTAACGAGAGATGTTTGTGTTAGAACTATTCGTCTCAGCGACAAAGAGACTGGTTTGAACGCCTACTGAAAAATAAATGAGACCGGCTTTCCTCACACTTAACAAGCAGTGTTGAGATGCCCCTGAGCAAGGCACTTGCAGCAAAACATTTCAATGGAAATGCTGTGTGGCCCAGAGATGAGGGCTGTGACACTAATAGACCAGATACGAGTGTATGCAGAAGGAGTCTGTAGAAGGAGTCTGTTTCTGGGCGTGGGTGTAGCTGCTTAGCTAATATTTCCTAGGTAAACAAAGGTTAAAAACACATCCTGTATAATGTCATTGTTATGCAAAGATAAGCCAGAGGATGTTCACGGGAATCAGCACTGAGGTTGAGACACCCGAACATCTTATTTTAAAGCAGCCACAAACAACAGAGAGACTGGCTTAGAGGTGTCATCCCATTACTTGGTGCGTTATTTTCATTAAATCATACACTCTAATAAGAATATCTTCTCATGCCAACACCTACATAAAATCAACTTGGCATGGCCATAGCATAAACTGAAGGGTACATGGATGGCATCACCGCTCCAAATCAGCCTGGCAGCTAAGGTAACCTACCTTCTCGCCAAAGGCAAACATAATAAAACAACAAGATTATTTATTTGTGATTGCAATGATGCGATTAGTACTAATGATGTTTGGTAATTGATCTGTTTTGGCTAGAATACAGTACACCCGATCCCATTTCAGTGCCTTTTGTTGTCTTGTTCAGAGGAGGTTTGAATGCATATCGATCGCTACAGCTAACGGCACTGTTCGCTAAAGGTAGCCGAGATGAAAACGGAACTAGCTAATAACACAATTACCAAAAAGTATAGCACAGGAATGTAGCAGTAATGAACAGTCATTCAGTTCATTCCTTTTGACTAGAAAGATATGGCCAGTTTAAAAAACTGGAAGAGATGTTGTTTATCCAATTTCATAATTTTAAGCGGGCTTCAATGAACACCATCTCCCACAAGTCCAGAGGAACTGCGTCACTCACCGACACAAGCAGTTCATATAAGGAGCATTTACTTGCTTTATAACTCCTTTGGATGTAACGAGAAACCAATTTTTTAATTTTGGTAATAAAAATGTTAATTACTCCCTTATTTTATTTGTGTGAGACCGTTTAGTACCATGATGAAAAAAACGTCCTCCTGCACATCTGTGACATCTGTGTGTTTGTCTGTAACATGGACAAGTAAAGTAACTCCCCTGTGACGGACCCCCTAGATTGGGGAACCACTGCAAATGTACCTGTATTTCTACGCACCAACTGAATGCTAGGATACAATGGTTTAATGCACATATTATTGTCTCCACAATATTGTATATCATGTAAATACCCATGTACCCCTGTATATCATGTAAATAAAATGTAGATTTTGTGAACTTATGTAAGTATTTTTTTTAAATACCAGATGTTGGTTTACGGGATGAAAAGAATCAATGTGAGTCCTGTAACTGTCTGTAACTGTAAAATCTTTATTATTATCGTGCAATTGAGATGTGCAGTGAACTGAAAATCACTCTGGGGATCAATCAAGTGCAATTTATCTATCTTGAAAACTCATCAAAATCATGAAATATTCGAATGAAATTGGAGAGAGACAACGCAACATTATGCCAAGTTATGCCAATGACTCCTCGTCCCTATACCGCCATACAAGGAGTGGGTCTTCGTCAAAGAGAGACCTTGAAATTCATAGGTCTAGCAACAAATCGCTCCTAAATCAACTTTCAAAAAGTCACAGCTACGCACATTTCTTAGCACTGCATTTGCTGACATTGACAATAATTACAACGACCTTTCTGGGGATAAAACACAAATCAGAAAAACATTATGGGGGCTCCTTCTCTGCACGTTTTATGTGATTCTGCATAACATTTTAATGAGGCATTTAGGGGTCTATGAGTGATCTATTGAGTATGTCTACAATGGCAATCAACACCGAGTGTGGCAGCTGTTCCGCAATTAAAAAGGCAAATTACCCTCAATCAACACCATTTAAGGGCGCACATAAATCTCAGCACAAATAATGATGAGAGAAATCTGTTCAGACAGCTCTCGTCTTGATAAGAATTAAAGACGCGCCCAAATCAGGAGTAGGATCTCACATATTGATACACATTGATTCTGCCTCTCCTCCTCCCTTCTCTCTCTCTCTCTCTCTCTCTCTCTCTCTCTCTCTCGCTGTTGCCCTGACTGATGGATCTCTCACATTATGGATCTTATTATGTTATTATGTTTTCTAGCTTTTGAAGTATGCTATTTGAAGTATGTTATATTCTAAACACATAAAGTAATCCAACATTACTGGGGTTTTGTTGTTTTCATTTAATGAGCTCCTTGTTATATACAAAATGCTTTCTTCTATAATGTTTATCATTGTTTGAACACATTTCAATATCAGTCCACATGCACACTAAATTTGAACTATTTTCTCTCTCTGCAATTCAGTTGGTACCCAGTTGTTAAAAACAAAAAACCATTAACCCAATGAAACATTTGTTACAAAGAGGCTAATCATTTGATTTTAACAACTTGTATACTGTACAGTAGCATAATCGGTAGCTAACCATGGCATGTGTTATATCATATATGTCCCAAAATTGGCTTTTGATTCCCATAAAAACATAATAAATCATCAAATTGAATTTGCAATGAAATTCCTTTGGCACAGAGTACCATCATTTATGACTTGTGTTTACAAAGATGTGCAAGTTTAAAAGTTTTCTTGAACTGCTTTTAGTAGCAGATAATTTCTTTAGACAGTAGTAGCAGAGAATTTCTTTAATGGTGCACGTTTAAAATGTTGTCATTGATATTGAGTCAATGTGTCAAAAATTGCTTCATTAACCTACCAACAACATGCATAAATACACACTGTAGGGGTACATGTGAATACATGGATAATACAGTAATTATTGATGTGAAACAAAGTTGGTAGAAACAAGTAAATCATCCTTAACTTTAGTGACCTAATTCCATTGCCCTATATTATCATCAAATCTATAAGACGGCGCAAAGACACGCAGCCAAACCTGCGATGCACGACTTGTATGTGAATCACCATTAGAAGCATACACATACTGTATATGCCTAAGCTACAATACAATTCCATTGTCACCATTGTCGATAGCTTTTTTGGAAAGCTTTAAGGCTGGACAAGCCACGATGTGAGTATCACTAAAGTGCTTTTGGCTGAATCAGAGACGTCGTTCACGCATGCATATTTGATTGTACGGTTTAATTTGTTATTGCTATTAAGTTAAGGACTATCGTTTTATATGATGGCGATTACCGTGCAGCCCCACAGACTGAGTGGCCCCATCCGACTATTAATGCAAACTTATGGAAGTTGCCTTTGTGTTGAGAGGTGGAAAATGAAATACTACAAAGGCTGTCTGCATACACATTGTGACAGACAGCGAACTTATCACGGCCTGGCATTTACTCTGCCGTCGAGTCGAATATTCGTTTCTTCCACACTGAATGAAATGTCAAATCCCGAAACCCTTAGTAGTGACATAACAACATTCTTCAGCATACTTACCCTCGTAGATGTGTACGACCGGCTTAATATTTTCCACGATACAGCGGTTCCAGATGCCTATTCTGCACTTGAGAATTCCCTCCGAAGACAAAGCTTCTAATATATTCTGCTACTGTCACTTTGCGTGCATGCACAGTGGTCTATAGGCGTCAGACTGGACAGTGCTGTGGTCATTTGAGTGCCATGACTGGCAGACTCGACCCGCTATTCGCGATTCGCATATGCGCTCAAAAACCAGATCCCGGGTCCCCCTACTCCGCTCTCATGCTAAACCACCGGAACTACTTCCAATGCCAGCCGGAGCACGTTGACGATGAATTCATGCACCACAAAGGGAAAGATGAAATCGCATTCTCCTCTTAACTAGTTCCAACTGTAAATATTTAATGAGCTTGCTGTTTCTCGTCACATCATCATTATGAATAGTAATATATGTATCTTGGTAGCACTAAGATATAATAATAATAATTATTATAATAATAATTATTATTATTATTCATATTATTGTTCATTTTATTATTCATATTATCGTTGTTGTTGTTAGTTCTCTGAGCTGCTACTACTAAACAAATGCTGTTTCTTATGAATGTATGTCCAACACAATTTTTATTAGCAGTATATATTTTGTGAGAGAAGACGGCTGTTAAAGTATCTTTGCTGTAGATTCTTGGAGGATGAAGCATATTGTACATTTGTGTTTTATCTTAAAGCTTCTACAAATACATAATTACAACAATTCTATCCATCAACAGTTATGTCCATTTAAAAGGTTATACCAGTTATAAAGATAAGCAAACACCTACTGGTTAATCACATCTGCAGTGCTCCATGATAAACAGAGCCTAAGGCTAAATAAAATTGGTAGAACTGAGGAATGTAAACATAGAATGTTGTTTAATGGCATGAGCATGGCAAAAGCATGACTTTTAAATTAAGTCAAATCTTAATTTTAACAAGGTGCAAATTAGACTACCTACTAACGCAGACATTATAGCCCCAACCCAGTAACAGCTAAAACAATGTATTGACTATTTTAAATGGTCTTAAGCTTTATAATATATCCGAATTAAGGTTTGGGGGAGCTATAAGGGAATTAAATGCTGTATGAAGGTTATCGGAAGCACAATAGAAAAGGACTGTGGCACTGTTATAAACATTAAAGCTAGGTTCTGCACTCCATGGGACCATTAAAGTAAAAAGATCAGTGTGCCAGGCTAAATCAAGTCTGTCTGCTTTTTGTTTGTTTTAAAAATGCAGTTTTAACCCCCGTTTGAATAAAACACTGCCACAGGTGGCTTCCTCGCTTTTGTTGTTACACTTTTGAGCTGGGAGACCCTACTGCCATCGATTCAAATAGCACAGAGGTGCTCCTTTAAACACCCCTCTCGATTTATCACAGCAAAATAAAGTGATTAAAATCTTCACACGTTTACATACTGCATCTTTAAGTTTGGAATTGGTCATGGTTTTGGATAAGACTTTGTCATACATTATATAGACCCGCTGCACCGGCATGCTAGGCTTGACAAACTATGGATTCAGCTGCCAACCTTTCATACCTCCAAGGACCCATTTGGAAATAGATCAACTGTTGCCTGCAACTTGCTGCTGGCTTTATTGTGCTTGACTGGTTAAATTAGAGATTGGGCTTTACAAATAATTAGGTGGCAGCATAGTCTAGTGGTCTGTGTGTTGGACTCCCAGCCGGAAGGTCAATGGGTTCAAGCCCCAGAGTTGGCCTACCTTTAAGCATACTTGAGCAAGATGCCCCTATCTCCTCCATGTAATAGTAGCATGTACTTGTAAGTCGCTTTGGATAAAAGCGTATGCTAATTGTAATTGTAGTCTATGGCTTGCACAAAACATAAAGTACATTTTAGCTGGGCATTGCTATTTCAACAAAATAGGCCTGGAATTCTGAGTAATGCTAAGTGGAAAATGTAGTTTTTACATGCCGGGTGTTATTTCTTATTTATTTTTTTAGGCCTACATAAAGCATCTTAAGCACACAAATTACCTGTAATTGGTTTAGTTTTCTTGCTGTCATAACACACTCTTTGGGAAAATCCCTACGATATTCACAAGTTCACGTAATATATTGTATTTCGCAATCATAACTTGGACCATAATGTCTCACTCACAGGCTATAGTCTTGAACCGAAAGAATTTAGCCAACTGTAACTTTTGACAAGTGTATGCATTCTGTCAGTGCAGCAAAGATCAATACAGCTCAATGCCGCCCCCATATGGATAACTTGGAGACCTGCATTGAATTCTATTGGAAATAATTACTTTTAGGTTTTTAGGATTTCATCTTCAAAAGAAGAATTTGTATTATATTTACAATACTTTACTATACTATACTATAACATTTACTATATCCTATAAAATTGTATTTATTATGAGCCTCAAATATCCTACAATTATTCTATGGGTCAGTTTTTAACAAATTTACAATAGACTCAGGAAAACTCATTGACTAACTAATACATGCTGGGAGGTGCTGCTAAATAATCACAAATTTACTTGCGAATATATTTAAAATAAAATAGTAAAAAAGTGTATAAAGCTACCACCAGAGGGCGCTCAACGCTAAAAATGCAAAGAGGTCCGCCTCAGTTTTTTCTGCTTTTTTTCTTTCCTTAAGTCAGCACAAAACTCGTTTTATCTTCCAAGTCCATCCGGGGAATTACTGCATACATTTTACGACAAATGTTTTATTCATTAATAAAATTCAAACACGGAATATCCTTTATATTGTATTAGTCAACGGTATAATAATATGCCTACGTCAACAGGAAGGATCTAAAACCACTGAAAACTATGACGGGGCCCCGTTGTCATCGAGTTCGCGTTTATAACAATGTGTGGCCTATTTTATGTTATTGTTATATGTTGTTTCGTAGTGTTTCTTATAGTAAGAAACACTTATTGTGGTTTTAAAACACTAGACAAACCTTTATAATATGTCTTTGTTCGTCCATTTTCAAGACCAAGGAATGATGCAATAGGAAGCCTATTAAAGCATTTCAAAATGGCATCGGGACGCTTACCAACATTCAATGTTGATCCCACCGTCAAAAATGGTAACCACGACAACCTACTTTATCATTCTTAACCATTTTGAGAGGAAATACAGCAGGTGGTCAATCACGACTTCATTTTTTAGGCAACGTTAAAACAATCATTGCACATTCACGGGGAAACGTGACGGCTCATTGACCTCAACGGGAGTCGCGAGAACTAAGGAGGAATGCGTGCAATCTCGCCAAGAGCATACTGGGCGTGTTTTACACAGAAGCCAGTATTGCTGCTGTGCAGCTCATATACCATTGAATACTGTGCAAGTGTGCAAGTCGAGTCTGTCTCTCTCTCTGTGTGTGTGTGTGTGTCACGCCCTCTCCGGTTCTGTGATTGGACAGCAAAACTGGCGCGGTTGTGTTGCCCACGATTGATGGGGCTCATCTGGAACAAGGCGGCTATCTGCTAGCTAGAGCTAGACTAAGCTAAAAGGATATGTTGTGCGCCGGTTGCAGAGCGACCTGTTCGCTTATCTATGATATTTGAGATATTAAGCCAGTGGAATACTGCCTACACCCTGATCGCGATGTATCATGTTTAGGATTGTGAATGGGATAATGCAAAGTTGTTTAAAAATGAATGTGAAATGTAATATCCATACAATAGCCTACTCGTATGGCAACTTGGGCTGGGCTATAGCTGTTTATATCGCTCCTTTCCCTTCATTTATGTTTATCTATCTCTATCTTGCACACACAGGCCGAGCGAGGAGGGGGGGGGGGGAAACAATGCGGAGACACAGAAGTGGGTCAATGGCATAATTTTGTACGTGATCACTACATGGAAGTGCTTTTCGGGCAACCATTTGCAAATGAGTATGCGTAATGTTACGCGAAATATAAGGCTAATAGACGCCATTGTAATGCAGATTATGTGTGATAGCCTCAAGGATAGGACAGAAGTCAAAATGGCAAATCTACAATATTTCGATTAAAGTTATCATTTGAAAGGCTGTGACGCAAAAAAAAATATATAAATAAATAGCTGTAAAGGGCTTTTGTAGAAAGGGTAATGGTGTATTTCCTGCCACTTCAGCATGGAGACAGCATAGAGACAGAGGCGTTGGTATTCGCCAAACCTCCTTGTGCCCGGTCTGAACCGGTTCGGAAATGCGCGGACTCGTGTGCAGACACCTCTCGTGCTGCATCATCATGCACTGAATCACTGCCTCCGCGCGCCCTGCCCAGGTTTAGCCCACTTTGCGCTCTTACGCATTCTCATTGGCTCGCCGGGCCACGCTCGTTCACACCTTCTGCTCTGTGGTTGGGCAATGAAGAGGGCGCATGCGTGTGTGGGCTGTATTATAAATTGGGATTGGTCGATACTTGTGTAAATCCACTTTTATCATTGGAAGGTTTGTTGACTGTACGAGAACGCGGAGAGGTAGAGTTGTAAACGAAGCGCGTTCAGGAGAAAATCGCTGCACTAAAATTCGGCGTGCACTTTTCAGCACCGTTACCCCGTGGATAGCAGCCAAAGGAAGCAATAATTGTTTTTCACGGTCTGGTGTAATTAAAAATAACCTTCCACACTTTTTTTCTCTTGCGGACATAACTGAGAGGTCCGTTCACCCGAGAACTTTGTTGATAGTTTCGAGTCGACGGCTGGAGGATACTGCGCGGTATAGTTTGTGCTTTGTTTGCCCTCGTGGGCAAAATTGCCAACAGCTGTCTGTATTATAAGTCAAGTTCGTATTGGCAAACGCTATTTTAGCTAACATTGTACTGAAATTCGTTTGACGTATTAGCATAGTCCGACGGAGACTGAGTAGGACCTCCGCGGACCTAAAGCCTGCAAATGAAGGGAAGCAGAAGAAGCATCGAAACCACTATTTCTAGCTAGCCAGATCCGAACAGCCGTCCAATCGTGGTCTTTTTTTCAGCCACGTTACAGCTTGTTCGTACAGCTATCTATTGCCCTCCATTGTGTGAGCATCTTTCCTACCGCCGCCCGACCTCCGGATCCCGCGCTACACCCGCCGCCCCCTCAGCCACAGCTGTGTGTTTCACTCGGATTTTTTGAACCTCGGCCCTATACCGGCACAGCTCGCATCCAAAAATGTGTTCCCGGGTTTGGTTCGTGACCGACCGGCGTATCCACCAGGAGTATCCCCAAGTCCAGATCCTCCGGGCGCTGAAAGAGCGCTGCGTCGAAGAGGATGTTGAATTCCGCTCTCTTCTGATGGACCAAATCGTGCTAACTATCAGCGAGGGACAATTAGGCAAGTATTTCTTTGTAAATCAGTCCTGTTATTTGTGTTTGTGGGTGTGGGGAGGCCTGCTGTAATGCGGTGCGATAACGTGGGGTGTTAGCGCGTGAATGATGCTCTACACGTTGCACTATTCGCCATGGCTACCAATGCTAGCAGCTAACGGGTATTGTTTAGTAGCTACCGTGTGAGCGAGGGCTGGGCTAGCCCCGACAGCCTGTTAGCAACCAAGCTAAGTGTGACGGTGACCGCCTAACCCACTTTCTAGCCAGACCACGAGATGGACTGCCTCGGGACTGGCTGGAGCGATGCTGAACGCCGAGGTGGAATACTTCGCAATCCTACAGGAACTGTACGCCGTGGACTCGAATTCATTGCCATGCCTACAATGGAGACTGCATCACGTTTTGACTCGGAAGAATGATAATGAAAGCGTTGGCCGTATCGAATTATGCTGACGTAACTAAGTCTAAAATGTAATTTGTACAATTGCTTTCAAAGTGGCCGACATTAGTTTAGGTGTCTAACGTTTAAATTCAGTATAGCGATTTATAACCAGGGCCGTAATTTACATATTGGTCGAATGCCAAAGGTAGTGTACCTTCAATGTAGGCCTATTTTGTCTATAGTCAATTATTGATCACATCTTTAAAAATTGCGAAGATCTTGTTTACGTTGACACATAAGTCCGTTACAGTCTATACCGTCATTTTTGTCACTGCCTATTAAGAAAGGATAATACCGATTTATGGAATCCCTGCTGTGTTTGCGATAAGTAGATGACATGTAGACGCATATGGAATTTCCCAGAGAGGTGTGAGTTGGCCATGTCGTTCAGGATTGCTTCTCAATTAACAGACTATATAACCCTGTGGTATAGCCTAGCATTGTCTGCGACTTTAAAGGGAGAGTCATGGGCAATCTCATCTCATTTCCATACAGCCATCAGATATGGGGTGCATTCAGTGGACTGAACGTTTTCTACACTGAGTAAACTTTTTACTGAATGACAAGTTTCCTCAAATGTTTGCAACGTTCATAACCCTCCTATTGTGTTCCGGTCAACTGACCCGTTTTTCAAGTTTAGATGTGTGAAACATACTTTAAAAATGTTCGGATCAAAACAAGGCTTCATTACATCCTCAACATTGGTCTACTGAATACTATAAAACACATTTGATCATTTTTACATCATTGGTGTTCTGGGTCAAATTTGACCAAACAAATAAATTAAATAATATTCTATAACAGTGTAATAATGCAATCACCACAGCGACTTACAATGACATACTGCTGTTACAAAGAGCAGGAAGGGGTTAGGCATCTTGCTCAAGGATGCTTACAGGTAGGACAACTCTGGGGCTCGAACTCACGACCTTCCGGCTGGGAGTCCAACACCCAGACCACTAGACTATCCTATATTATAATAATAGTAATAATACTAAATATTATGTTTCATGCCGAGAAAGCATATCGACTTCAATTCAATTGTAGAGTGGCACACAACAAATAGGATTCCACGCACACATCTCACTCTTTAACTCACACACATGCAGGCATACACACACATGCGCGTGCACACACACACACACACACACACATCTCCTGTCCCTCAGCTGTATAGCAGTAAATAGGCTTGAGCTTTCTTGGACTCACCGCATACCTGGCACAGCGCACACACACGTCACTCACTTTGCATACTTTTATGCTGTTGTTGTTGTTATTACAGGAACCATTTCTTTCTCGCATACGAGGTGGTGAAACAGGGGCAAGATAGTCTAGAGGTCTAGGTGTTGGACTCTCAGCCAGAAGGTCAAGGGTTCAAGCCCCAGTATTGGCCTACCTGTAAGCATCCATGAGCAAGATGCCTAATCCCTAACTGCTCCATATAATAGCACCATTGTAATTCTCTTTGGATAACAGCGTCTGCTTAATGAACTAATTGTAAATTGAATGTTTTGTCTGTGGGGGAGTGGTTACAGAAATCACCCTCTCATATTTCTTTTAATATAAATGCCAATTCTGTTAATCAAAAGCAATAAAATAGATACATTTTGCCTATTTTAAACTAAAAACTAACTAACTGTGGTCTAAAGTACATAAAATATAAAAGTAAGTATAAATATATTATGGTTATGGATGAATAAAAGGTTACTTAGCAGATAAGACATTTTACTGGATGAAAATTTGTGTTTTTATTTTTCCAGGGCTAGTTAATGAATTTAAACATGGGTCAAATTTGACCAACAACCACTAACGGTGTAAACCCTTTTTGAACACAATAGGAGGGTTAAACTACTGAAGCTGCACATTTGGAACCTGCTATGGTGTTTTATACATATTTGTGAGTGTTTGTCATCATCACTATTAAATACCAATAGCGTTTCATTACCATCTTATTTCACGTGAAAGGTTAGCCATCTCATTCTGAAGTTTTAAAATCTCAATATGTTGACACAACCATCGTGGACACATCCTTCCTAGCAATTGGAACAGGTTTAGTGCACTACACCACGGGCAGAGGTGGTTGTATCTACCGTCATCTTGTGCATCTGTACAGCTGAAACACAAAAATCTACAGCAATAAAGCACAAATGATTGCTTTGTTGTGGTTGGCCATGTGAACGTTGTTCAACCCATAGCCTAAGTAACTCCTTCCTGTTTTATAACCTGGCCTTCAGTCCACTGCAGTTTATGTTCATTGAAGTAAACGTTTCACTGCCCTGAACGCATCCTAGAATTAGGATTTTGGCTAATTTTCAGCATATCCCTTTAAAGCACCGGCATGGAAATGTAAATGAAAAGTTACTGCCAAAGTCTTTAAAGGATGGCCAATTGGACATTCAAACCTAAATAATACCTGGTCATTTATGATTGTGTACAACGCTTTATCCATTTATCTAGAAGCAGCCAGTAAGAGAGAAGCAAATTAGCTTACATACCTGGGTAGATAGACAACTTGTCTCGACCTGTGGGAGAGAAGGATTCACAGTGTGAACAGAGCGATTAGCCTGACCTTCGGTCCATGCTCCTGATCTGCATTTAGTAAAGAATAGTTTTGTATAGAATAGAAAACTATATCTGTACTGGCTCTTGAGAGTTCATACCATGCGCATTGGCGCCTTTTACAATTCCCATTTTCCCAACCATGTATTCAGACGGCATCCAGATATGGATGATCCAAACTGCTTTCCCTTAGAATTATGCATCTTAACCCTGACATCTGTCTCCTGCACTAAAGGCAAAATTAGACAACTTTGTTATTGATTAAGCATATTATCCCTGGCCCAAAGAACACTGTAATATTGTGTGTATTGCATGCACGTTTTCAGCTCTCTGTGGCGGTTCTCTGTCCCTGTGCTTTTGAGAACCATTTGCATTGCAGAGGACTCATCCAAAACATCAGGAATTGCATACAACTAGAGAAACTGCTTTTATTACCTATTTTTTATTCATGATTTTTTTTTATTATTTCTGCTTTTGTTATTTTTGTGCATTTTAAAGGATTAGGCCGGTGTCATTTTATATAAATTTCTTTGTCAACATAGCCTACAAAAAAATCAAACCCTATATTGTGTTTCACAAAGCTTTGTTTTGGGCTCGGTGGAAAAGTAACTAGTTAAAGTTGCTTTACTGAATGTCTTCAGTGAAGATGTGAATACACACACAAACACATTGCTGTTGTTTGGGCTACCAAAGGTGACCACAAATGTAGGCCAAACCCAGTGATCACACAGCTAAAGGCATTTCACGTCCCATGATGTGAGGTGGGGACCAGCAACGAGAGGACAGGATATGAGCAGTCAAATTCCAATGCAGTCCTCCTCCTGTGACAGTGGTCGCTTTTACGCCGAAGATGGCAAATGCAACAGGTCCATGTCAGTGAACAGAACCCCAGAAGACTAAGCCATACACCACATCTTAATCTATCACCATCCACCAATGTATTGGCGGCTTCTTTTAATCCCAGTAGAAGCATCTGTCGATTTACTAAAGGACTCGAGTCTTAAGACTTGTTGATCAGTAACTTGATATCTTTCCACTGAGCCATTTGCATTTTGATGTGTTGTCTTGGGGGTGGCAAAGAGCCGTGTCTTTAATATGTGGTTACCTAAAGACCAGTGGTGAGATATTTCTAGTGGTAAATTGGAAAGGAAGTCGATCGCAACATTTGACAGCCTTTTATTAACGTGCTAAGGGAATTCTGAATGACCTGTCTACTATTGAATTTGGACCTCTGTTTGCAACACGACCACAGGTTCTGTTCAATACATATGGAGTAGAGCTAACTAATGATGATAAAAATGGACCTATGTGTAATTTCGCAGCAACAATCGATGGTGCAGTGGGGGTCCGTTACACTAAAGCACCTAAGTGGACCGCCTTTCTCATTTAAAATTGTTCTGCCAGCCATGGAGCTCACAAACTGGATGTAAATATAATGTAAATGAACACCCAGTCACATTCTGTTAAGCAATATAACACGTCAGTAAGTTGACAGCCTGTACCTCTAGACTATAGAAAGCAGTATCTTGACAACTCATTTGTGTGCTCTCAAGCAACTTGAACAGGGACATTTGCATTGGCAAGGTTGTGGCAATGCAGGGTACAGTGGGGTATGCAAAGAGCCTATACAGCAAATAATCACCGACACACGGGTTTTATATCCTATTCCACACGGCTATACAGTGTCACACGACAGGAGTAGTATTAAATGCCAAGAGGCTGTGTCAGCAGACGTACAAGTTTGTCTATTGACTGCAGTGGTTGGCACATCTGACAAATAACATGCTATGCCTCAATCTGTTTCACCGGGCAAACCGGTCAGATTGTAAGAACAGATTATATTGCAATGTTGGCTTTCCTCCCAGCAATTCACACCGCAGTGCTTGTGGCTTAAGTTAATTTAGCAATCCAAATGCATTTCTGAAACACAAATCAAGTTCACCCCTGCTGGTTTGACGACCTGTTCAAATTTAGAATATAGCACATGAGCTAACGGGGCAGCTATGACAAGAGTTTTGTGCACGGTCTGCTGTCTGACACACCTTTATTTTTTATACCAAAGATGTTTTGGGTCTCATTCATTTCTGAGCAGTGTGGTTTTCACCTTCACTTACAACTCTCTGGCGTTTCATAACGGCATAATTTAGCCCGTGACAGAAAACTGCTGAGTGGCCCGCCGGTGGGAGTGGAGCCACAAACTATTTGTGTTTTTGACATTTCAAGTGATCAGTAGAGGTTAAAACATAAGTGAACTCTCGCTGAACCCTCAACTCTGTAGTTTGCATACCTCAATATTGAGCCCTCACGCTGACGTTTGGCGAAAAGTAATCCGTGGTATGCAGACCGGTGCCCTCGCACCAGGGAGATGAGAAGGATCAAGTGTGTTTGCAACAGCGAAAATGCGCCTGACATAAAAAAAATTAAGTGAGCTTGCTAGTATAACAAGATTGCTCACCCAGCTTGCAATTGAAGAAAATAAAGGTGGTTCTGCCTGTATTTACATTACCACCGGTATTTTTGTCCAGCGCTACTGCTACTTGTAACATGTATTGTCACGTTACTTCAGTTTGCAGAATCAAATTGTTTTAGTATTTAAATTTAAGATGTATATACTTACGCTAAATTAACACCTGAAATGTACTGTAAATCTGGAGGGAACCATACTACAAGCACTATAGAGCTGGTGATCACGTTGGAAGTATGTTTTTAAGTAACAGTGGGAGTGGATGGCGGATTAATCCATCTGTGAATTGCCGGTCCAGCTACTATTGTGAGCGAGCGCTAATGATTGAAGGTCAGCGTGTCTTGACGTAAGGTAAGGAAGCTACGGAGTCATGGGTTAGAACAGAAGGTTTCGGTCACGGTGTGCTTTTAATCTCCATGGTCACAGATGACAAACTCAAAATTCATACCTATCCTGAGGACTATCGCATTACTGCCAAAATCCCAGCTGTTGGGGTATGGGTGTGCCTGTTTTGTCTGACGTTTCTACACACAGTCAGTTCACACGGCGTTTTCTAAAAAAAAATCCATACTCGTTTGGCCATGGTGTCTCGCCTGCCGGCAGTGTAGGCCGTGGACGCATGCCGACAACCAAGATGCGGAAGAAAGTGTTTTTCCGATCAGTCATGTTCGCAGGTTAAAGATATAATTTTCTGGTGAGATAGAAAAGAGGTAATGAAAGTAAAAGGTTGTGAGAAATGTAGCACTTAAGTTATTTTCATTTACTGTAGGGGTTGCCCTATCTCCAACCCCCCCCTCTTGTGTGTCCAGATGTGCAGAGGACGCACCTAGGCTGACTGCTGAGGTATGCAAATAAACCCATGTGGGCCCCATTCAGTCCTGTCGTCAAAAGAAATGGATGGCAGACTACCGGGGCAAGCCCCGGCGGAAGTTCAGAATACATTCGAGGGCGGGCTCACCCTGTCAACCAAGCACCGTCCCAACACGTGCGTCGGCATTGCCTGCTCTGTGACGTAGTGCGGCGGGTTCGTAAAGGGGAACAGGAGTGCTCTATGTTCAGCAGTTATGGAGCCTATTGGCTCTGTCAAGTGGAAGGAAAAGATCACACGGGCAACACAGTCTATTGACCCACGGGAACAGCAAGCTTGACGTTTAAAAAATAAAGATGCAATCCAACCAGTAGCGACAGCGGGACTAAATCTGGACGCTACCAAAACGGGAGCCCGTCCCTGCCGCCCTTTGTTCGCCACAGGCTGAAGCGGTCATGGCGGGTTTTCTGGATGTTTAGAAAACGGTCACATGACGGGCCAGTACAGTGCAAATTGAATGCACTCGCACATGAATGGGGCCGATTCATCCCGCCTGTCCACTGGTTTTCTGTCTGGTTCCTTTGGAGATGGGAGACGGCCACAGTGGACACTGGCCACCGCCCACCGCCCTTGCCCGCCCCGGGAGTGCCTCCCCTGCCGCCGCCCGCTGTAGCGCCACTCACCAGAGTGGTGAATGGAGGCCGGGAGACACTGAATCTTCTCGATTGAATACAGAGATTGAGAGAAGAGGAGAAGGGTGTGGAAGGGAGGGGAGGGGTCGTAGGCAGGCCCGTCTATTCATGCTGTCACCCCCCCCCCCCCTTTCCCTTGCACTGATGGCCAGGAGACATCCCTGACCTTTTCTCCCTTTTTCAGTTGCGCGTATGAACACAATCTGCGGCTAAAAACCAGAGTGGGTCCAAGCCACAGTGGGAGAGAGAGAGGGAGCGGGAGAGAGAGAGGGAGCGGGAGAGAGAGAGGGAGCGGGAGAGAGATGGCGCTCGTGGCCGTCTCCTCTCATTCTGTATGTGGCGACCGCGGAGCCTCCGGTGACCTCTGCAGATCCACACACACACACACACACACACACCCCCGGAAGGACACACGAGTGCGCGCACACACTGTCGGTACAGATAGGTCGTTGGCCGGCTGAATTCGTGTGGCCGCGGTGGTGATGTGCGGCGTCGGTTACAGCCGTTCTGAACCCCCTCTCCCCCCCCCCTCTCTCTCTTCCCCTCTCCCCCCCCTCTCTCTCTTCCCCTCTCCCCCTCCCCCCGCCTCTTAAGCTTCCACCATCACCCCATCTGTCTCTCCCAACGGGCGCTATGAATTCTCACCCATCTCTATCTAACTCACACTCACTCTCTCTCACCAGAGAAGGGAAATTAAAACCAGACACTAACCAAGTGCTTGAAAATTTGTCTGTTGCCGGCACACGTGTCATTTGAATGAGACAGAAATTGATCGATTCCCATTGAGCAAAGGCAGCTAGGGGTTTATATTTTAATTTGTATGAGATCTCATGGCCTGTAGCACAAAGAGTTAACTTCCTTCCTTGTACTGCCTGCCTCGTATAGTATATCCCATCCCCTCATCACATGATGCATTCTTCCCTTTTTTCCTGGCCTCAGCTGCTGAGTCCTTCACTGTGATATTGACTAAGGGATACTGTGTGCTTAGTTTGTTTGTTTGACATCTCTGGTCACTTCCCAATTCTGATTAAGTTCAATACAGACTCTTTCACCATAGAACCAGTGTTCACTTTATGCCATGAAGACACCAAATTGCGTTGAAGTTTGTAATCTCTGAACAGTGCTGATGAGTTTGCCTACATGAATGTATCGTTGATTTGTGATTTGGAAAGGGGACAAACATGCTCATAGTCCACTTTTCATCTCTCTACCCTCTAGCTCTGTACATGCAAAGAATGCAAAAGTACATGGAAACTTTTAGTACAGCCTGTGCACCAGTGTTGACTTTCTAACACAGAAGAGACACACAAAAGGAAATGGATGCAGAGTCCTTTGGACTAGAGGAGACAAACCTTCTGTCTGTTCTGAACATGTGCGAGTAAGCCCAAACCACCACCCCCCACCCACCCCGCTCCATTGAGACAGTGCTGTTTAGTGTGCCACAACTACATTAGCGGCGATATCTCTTTCTGCGTCAAAGTGGCAAGCAGCCTTGGCCCGGGGGGGGGGGGGCGGCGGCGGCGTTGGCAGAGCCACAGGAGAGCAGATAGAGGCACAGTGTAGATGAGCAGCAGGCAGAGCTGGTTCTAAAGAAAAAGCTTTACACCCTCGGTGAAGCCCAGCCCTGGAGCCACGCCTTACCCTTCAGTCGCACCAACCCAGTCAGAGCTGCTTGCTAATGACTGGACCAATGTACACAAACACAATATCCTCACAGAGCTATAAAGGTTTTCCATCCACTGGCTACCGTGGCTGACGGATTGCGAAATGAGCCTCTTTACCATGCCTACAGGATGGGGCGTGAGCATCATAGCTAGGTTTGTAGAATAGCATTAAACCTACAGGGGCAGGATAGTCTAATGGTCTATCTTATTTATATAAATATATATATATATCATATAAATAATATAAATAATATAATAATAATTAGGTGGTCTAGGTGTACGACGTCCTACCAGAAGGTCTTGTTCAAGCCCCGGAGTTGGCCTTGCGTGCAAGCCCTACCAGATAGATAGATAGATATATAGATATATAGATAGAAAGAGATCTATATCTATATCTTTTTGTTCCTGCTCTTCTTCCACAGGTCTGCGGGTGGAGCAGGAAGTGGTAACAGCCTACCCCCAGGTGGCGGTGGTGCGGGTGCCCACGCCCTGGGTGCAGTCAGACAGTGACATCACCGTGCTACGCCACCTGGAGAAGATGGGCTGCCGGCTCATCAACAGGCCCCAGGCCATCCTCAACTGTGTCAACAAGTTCTGGACCTTCCAGGAGCTGGCCGGCCACGGGGTGCCCCTGCCGGACACCTTCTCCTACGGTGAGCCAGACACGTGCTGTCCTTTTTGGCTCTGTGCAGCGGGTGGGGTGGGGGGGGGGGGGATTAGAATCATCTTCTTTCAATGACGTAACATAAAGCAAAAGGTATATAAATATATAATATCTAAAATTCTCAATTTTCCTTTATTATTTTTTTTATTTTTATTTTTTATTTTTTGGAACATTTTCATCTTCTGACAACTCCTCCCAAACCCCCCACCACCTCTCCCCGCCCCCCCTGCACACGCAGGCACAAAACAATCCAATGACAGCTCTGGGGAGGGGGCGGGGGTGTAACATCAATTATGACGGCACACCACAGCACTGCTTAATGGGTTTATATCCACGTCATTATACATTACCAGTCTACACGGGGCTCAACGCTACAGATTAACAAGGCAACCGGCGGCGGCTAACCTTTAATCCACTTCGGCTCATTACGCCGCGGGCACACGCCGCGGGCACACGCCGCGGGCACACGCCGCGGGCACACGCCGCGGGCACACGCGGCGTTATCCGGTCCGACAACACTGTCTGGTCTGGTGCCTCCAATCTCCACGCCGCTGCTGGCGTGCTCTGGGATGGAGACAGGATGTGCAAGGGGGGACGTGGCCTTCAGGCCCCCCCCCTTGCACATGATGTTTTGTTTTGTCGCCGGTCAAGACCAAACAGAGACGGGCGGCTAGAGACACATATTGTTTTTTTTTAGGGGGGGTGCACGCACACGCACACGCACACGCACACACGCACACACACACACACACACACACACAATCCTGTGACGTTGTGTTTGTGAGAACAAAAAGAGAAGGACACGGGGGGAGGGAGGGA
>JAOEHI010000022.1:1291922-1313250 GCA_025447815.1 Percopsis transmontana
GTTTGAGATATAATATGTTTGAGATAAAATGAATACAGAAACAATACATAAACATGCAGTAAATAAATAAATAACAATAAAAGTTCTGTGTGTATATATATTTAAATATTTGCAATTGATTTACAGTCTATATTTTGTCGTCCTGTGTGTGTGCGCGCGTGCATGTGTGTGTGTGTGCGCGCGTGCCTGTGTGTGTGTGTGTGTGCGCGCGCGCCTTACAGGGACGAGATGGCGGCCGAGCGGCGTCAGAGCAGCGAGCTCCAGGCCCAGCTGAGCACCAGCGTCCAGGAGAGGCTGGCTGCCGCGGGGGAGAGGGAGCGGCTGGCCCTGGAGGTGCAGCGGCTCAGGGAGGAGCCGCTCTCCTCCGGGCCCCGACCCGACGCGACCCTCGACGGGCCCGCGGACGACGGCACGGAGCAGGTGGGCACTGCTCTGGGCCGATGGGCAGTCAAGGTGGTCTGGTGTCTCTGTGTGTTTCCATACGTAGCGTTCACGTGCATCGTACCGGAGCAGAGCTAGGGTTCTGCCCACAGGCACCCTGGGGAAGCCCTTCATATCCGCACCATTGTGTGCGGATATGAATTGAAAGCGCGCTATTGGACGAGTGGAGATGCACATGCACATGCACACGTACAGGTGCATGTGCATGTGCATGTGAATGTGCATGTACATGCACACACATGCTGTAAGCCCCAATTGGTGTGGGCATGGAAGCGCCTTTTGCGAAGCTCTGCCCCCCAGTGGTCACATATACACACTACTTCTTTTTAAATGTGTGGTGTTGTTTTTTTTTTTTACTGAATTGTAAATGTGCATAATAATGAGAAAGAAGACACACACTGTCCAGGCATCGAAAAGAGTGTGTGACTTCTATCTATCTATCTATAGATAGATAGATAGAGATATAGATATAGATAGAGATAGAGATAGAGATAGATATAGATAGAGATATATATAGATAGAGATATATATAGATAGAGATATATATATATAGATATAGATATATATAGATATACACACACATTATGTTACAACCAAAATAGCACTAAGCAATACATATTTAGTGGCATTTCTGTCACACAACACAACAGCATGCACAGTAACCATAGGGAACAACATGCATGCGAGCTGGCGCGTGTGTTCTGCGTTGTCATGGCAGCACTCCGGTGTGAGGCAGGAGCTGGGTCGTCTTCAGGCCACGCTGGAGGAGGAGCGGCGGCTGTCCTCGCAGCACCAGCTGGCCCTGCAGGCCCAGGCCAGGGAGGCCCAGGCCCGCGCCAAGGTCTGTACCTCGCCTCACAGGCTCCCCCATGGGGGGGCCGCAGGGCTAATCCTGCCTGCTCCATGTAACAGCACCATGTAATTGTAAGTCGCTTTGGATAAAAGCGTCTGCTAAATGACTTAATTGGTATTGTAATCCTGTGGCAGGACAGTCTAGTGGTGAGGGGGTGGGGGGGGGGGGGGGGTTGACTCTAGGGCTGCAACTAACGATTATTTAATTTATTTTTTAATTTATTTTTTAATTTATTATTATTATTATTTACGATTATTCAATCTTAGCCCGATTGATCTGTCGATTATTTTCTCCATTAGTTGTTTGGTGTGTGAAATGTCCAAAAATTGTGGAAAAAATGTTGCTCGGTGTTTCCCCAAAGCCCAGGTGACGTCATCACATGTCCTGTTTTGTTCCCATCCCCAAAGATGCTGAGTTTACCGTCATAGAGGAGTAGAGAAACTAGAAATTATTCAACTTTAAGAAGCGGGAGTCCGAGCATTTGGACTTTTTTATTTCTTTAAAAAATGACTCGATCAATTATTCTATTATCAAAATAGTTGTCGACTATTATATTAATCGACAACAAATCGGTTAATAGTCGCAGCTCTACTTGACTCCCTCCCTAAAGGTTGTGGGTTCGATCCCCAGCAAGCCAGGCCTTTCCTGTAAGCGTCCTTGAGCAAGATGCCTGCTTTGGATACACACATCTGCTCAATGACCTGATTGTGATTGTAGGATAGGGTTCATAGGATAGTGTCGGGACAGGATAGTCAAGTGGTCTGGGTGTTGGACTCCTAGCCGTAAGGTCGTGGGTTCGAGCCCCAGAGTTGGCCTACCTGTAAGCGTCCTTGAGCAAGATGCCTAACCCCTACCTGCTCCATGTAATAGAACAATGTAATTGTAAGTCGCTTTGGGTAAAAGCGTCTGCTAAATGCTGTAACTGTAACTGTAGTCTTGGGGGTCCATGGGATGATTTGAATCATAATTTAATCGCGTTAATTTGATAATAGTTTTATTATATTAATAGTTGTATTATCTTCAATTGAATGTGCAAGATTAATTTGCAAGTTTTTTCAATGGTGTTTATATTCATAGTTTTAATGCTATTATGTTACTATGCTATTCATGGTAGTGGCTCCTGGTGTCACAAGTGGCCCAACAAAAAAAAACAACTACAGGTCTAGTGGTGATGTGCACTACATTACCCAGCATGCTCTTTCACCGGCGGCATCTCTCCCTCCAGTCCCAGGACTCTGTGATCGGCCAGAAGACGGAGGAGGGCAGACAGCTCAAGCAGGACCTGCAGAGGGCCCAGAACCTGTTCGCCTCGGCGGAGAGAGAGCTGCGCTACGAGAGGGAGAGGAGCCTGGACCTGAAGCGGCACAACGCGCTGCTGGAGCAGGAGAAACTCAAGGTGAGTCCTTTTGAAGGAGCTCTTCTGGTTGTTGTTGTTTTGTTGGGTGGGTGGGGAAGGGGGGGGGGGTGCAGGCAGGCAGGCACTGTGGGCATTTGTGTTTCAAACCTCTAACCCTCGTGAACGCACGAGAACATGCCAGCTGTGTACAAGAACGGCTCTTGTACACAGCTGTAGGTCGTCGCAGCACAGTACCGCTATGGAGGGGTGTTCCTTTTAACAAGCTACACTCGGGTCATTTAGCGGGCGGGGTTTGTCCAAAGCAGCTTGCGGTGAAAACAGACATTAGTATTAAGCAGCAGGTAGGGGTTGGGCGTCCTGCTCAAGGATGCTTACAGGTAGACTGGGCTTGTTGGGGGTCAAACCCGCATTCGATCATGTAGTTCCACACGCAGGCAGGTTAGTCTAGTGGCTGGAAGGTGCTTGGTTCAAGTGCCACTGGACCCACCTGTTCTGCTTGCCCCAGCTCTGTGCGGAGCTGAAACAGACTCAGACCAAGCGGGTCCAGGCCGAGCACAGTGTCCAGACCCAGGGGGCCGAGTGTGAGCGCCAGCAGCAAAAGCTCAGGGAGCTGGAACTGGAACTGGCCCGGAGCACCACGAGCCGCAGTACCACCACAAGCCTACAGGAGGAGCTGCAGGCCGAGAGAGCTCGCATCATCGCCGCTGATAAGAAGGTCAGTGCTGTGGACTTTGACCTAGCTGCAGAGCAAGTATATGTCAGGTGGCTTGTCAGATAGCTGGTTGCTTATCAAGGCTCATATTGTCATGGAACAGGCTTTTCCTGTTCTCTGTTGTCCTGTTTCCAAATACTGTAAGTGTTTATTATTACTCATGTCAGGGATTGTTAAAGATATTGAGACATCTGTAGCGTGAAGACCGCAGTTCCACCCTTTCGCCAGGTGGTGGAGCTGCAGCAGCAGCTGAAGAACGCTCAGCACCAGCTGCGAGTGGAGGAGGCGCGGTCCGGCGACAGCAGCCGCCTAGAGAGAGACAGCAGGGAGCTGTCGGACACCCTGTCAGCCCTGAGAGCCCAGCAGCAGGAGGAGCACATCACCAGGTCACTACGCCACGGCAACCATGTCGGTTAGGAGCTAACTGAAATGACTCTACAAGGGCTGAAAGAGTTTGCCGCTCGTCACGCCTCTTTATGGAAACATCACTCGTGGTGACTGAGTGATGTTCAGTAACATGTTTTTTTTTATAGACTATAAGTATATATAAGTATATACTTATAGTCTATACCTATAAGTGTGTGTGTGTGTGTGTGTGTGTGTATATATATATATATAGCTCTAAATGTTTGTTTGTTTTTGTTTTTGTCTGTTTGATCATTTGCTCATTTGTATGTTTTTTTTATTTTTTATTTTGTCTTGTATATTTTTTGTCAAATTTGTCAATTTGCTCATTCGTTCATTTGTTTGTTTGTTCATTTGTTTGTTCGTTCCTTTGTTTGTTATTTTTTGGTTGGTAAACCTGTAAAAAATCTGCCCATATTGAACAGTTGGTTGTGCTAGCGGCCCACTTTAGCCCTTAAAGGTACAGTACCTGTTTTAAACTCTGAATCCCGTCCTCTCGTTCTGCACCCAGGAAGCTGTTGGAGCAGCGCGGGGAGGAGCTCCAGCAGCAAGTGCGCTCCCTGAGGCAGAAGGAGGCATCGCTCAACAGGACCAACACGGAGCTTGGCCACCGCGCCCAGCAGCTGGACACCCGCCTGGCCGTCCTGGAGGCCGAGCACAGCAAGGCCCGAGAGGAGGTGGGGCGGGGCTTTCTCACTGCTACAGTATATATTACAGTTTGGCGACTCACACTGTGGATACAGCACAGGTGTTTAGAATGTAATAAACAATTAAAAATAGAACAAAAAAAGCATTAAATACGGTGCACCGACATTGGAAACCGTGTTCACCATTCTCCTATCGCCACTCCGTGCTTGTCTCAGTTCTGACCTTCCTGTTGGACAAGCAAAGTCACATGAGTGGCTGAGCCAATCAGTGAGAGTAGGAGGGCGGAGTTACATACGTACACACAAGTGAAAGCATTAGCTTTTACTCTGTATAACTGTAACTACACGGAAGGCAGTGTAAACATTTTTCTCCTTGGGCATCAGTCATGAAACATGAAAATGGCCACAAAATTAGTTTTTGTTCCAATATTGTCTCGTTCTGGTAAACATTCTGTGAAGTTCAGTTCTCCGGGTAACAAGCTCACCCAAAGGGGCTCGTGTCTGAAATGTCTGGACCGCTCCGTTTTACATTTTCTGTCAACAGCTCGGTTACAAGAAGCTGGGGGGTAAAATGCACTGATATGATGTCCCCAAACGCCACATTTCTTCATTAGCGCTCCATTAGCGCTCCATTAGCGCTCCATTAGCGCTCCATTAGCGCTTCGCACCGTGTCAGTAACTGGCAGTTGGTGAACCCTGTATGCACCATGGTCTCAAAACGATGAACCACAGTGGTCTAGATACATGTCCTTTATACATGTCGCACTGTGCGTGTGCGTGTGTGTGTGCGTGTGCGTGTGTGTGTGTGCGTGTTAGGAGAGGGATAGTCAGAGGGCCTGTCGCAGGCTGCAGGAGGAGCTGGCGGCCAGCCAACAGGAGTGTGAGCGACTACAGACAGAGCTACAGCAACTGCTGCTGCAGATGGACACACACATCAGGTCTCACACACATACATTAGCACACACACACACACACACTATAACCTCTAATATAGTGTTTAGTGGTTCTCCTCGCTTTCCATTTTTATTGTTTCACTCTTTTCGATGCCTGTTTCTTCAACACACACACACACACACATATACACACACACACACACACACTCTGTGCAGGAAGTACAACGAGAAGCAGTCGCAGCACAAGGCCAAGCTGCGGCAGGCCAAGCAGGTGTTCCTGAAGGCCACGGCCCAGAGGGACCGCACCATCCAGAGGCTGGAGAACGAGCTGGCTTTGGCCTCCAGCCTGTCGCACAAGGTCAGAGAGCCCCTGCCCCGGTGCCATGCTGTGGGTTTTTACCAGAGACATTATATAGAAGAGACGGACCTTTTCAAGGATCCTCCATAGAACTCTATGGGAGAAGTCTGTAACGCCAAAGATGGCGGTTGGATGCACATATCCCGCCCCTCCCCCCCAAAGAGCCAATCGTCTGCTTTATAACGGCCGATCGGGAGAACCTGTTAAGCCAATCGTGTGGCTGCACTGACCTTGAGCATGTGTAGAAGAAGTATAACCTGTGGGGGGGGGACCTTTTAAACCTTATTTTGGGACAAAGTCACCCAAGTGTTTTTTATCCGATTCTATACATATATACATACGTATATAGTTTATATGTCCCGGTGACCATTGAAAGTGCAGTTATGCCTCTCTCCCCATTTATTTACATAGGGTCTTGTTAAATAACTGCCCACGGGCATAACCCAGTTGGCTGCCGAGTGGCCAGACTTGTCTAGAAGGACTTTGGTTTTAGTATGTTTGTGAGATTCAAATTGTTTTCCCCATGAGACACTACTACAGTATATGGATCGATGAGGAACAAATATCAGTCAAATGTTCTACAAACTTCCATTTAACTTTGAAGAGATTGTACCTATGTAGGCTCCTTTTGGAAACTGAATTAATTAAGTTAAACTTATTTTAAGGGAATATTTGCACTGCAGAAATGGCAGCATTTGTAGATGTAGTCCGAATATAGCTGTTGTAAAATGCCGTGCATAGATGCATTTTTAGATGTACAGTATGTACCCATTGTGCTTTGGACAGTTTGGAGTTTGACACTCTTCTTCTGTCTTTCTAGGAGAAAGAGTGGATCCGTACAGTGATGGATGAGAATGAGAAGCTGTTGTTAGAGAGAAGAGAGTTGCTGAGGAGAATGAGTGAAGCAGAAGATATGGGTAACAATGGTATGAGGACTGCCTCCGCTGTCCAACACAGGTAAGCTGTCCGCTCAGTTGCTCTACGCCTCCAGTTACACAGAGCAGAGATGGCAGATTCGAGTTTTTTTTTAAAGAGTCAAATCATTTTACTCAAATGAAAGGATTCGTTCAAACTAGTTTGAACGAATCCTTTCATTCTTTTCGTTCTCGTTCAATGAATCAGTCACTCGTTCATTGAACGATACATACATTCTTCCTCGACGTTCAGACTTGAAACAGCATTCAGTCAGTTACTCAAGTGAGTAACTCGGTCTTTGTTACTCGGTTGGTTCTCCCAACCAATGACATGCCCCTAAATATGCCCACAGCCCGCCTCCAAAGGGATATTTGCTCATGCTGGAAACAGAAACTTTTCTTGTTGAACGAGGAAAATCATAGCAGACTTAATGCAGTCAAACAATAACAAGCAAGAGTATGAGAAGAAATAATAAATCGGTGCACAGTGTTGAACGAATCATTCTATTCACTTAAAAGATTTGTTGCTTTTGAACGAATCATTTATAACCGAAACATCTCTAACACAGAGGCATTGTGTGGATTCAGTATATTCAATATAGTAAACTCGTCATGTTGTGGGCTGGATGAGAGTTGGCGTGCCTAATGGCCCCCAATGGTAAAAGTCTTTCCAGGGGGACCTGGAACTGTCAAGCATGCCATGGTCTTGTGATACGTAAGCTCAATAGCTAATTTGGTGTGTTGCAGGGTCAATGTCTTAGAGATGGAGAACAGACAGCTACAGGAGAGGACCCTCAAACTATCCAATCAAGTCACTTCCCTAGAGCGGGCCCTGAGGAATGTCCAATCATTTTACAGCATGGAGGTATTAGTATGCGTTGTTGTACTTCATCAAATTGATAACATTTTGCCGTGGTATGCTCGGGGGGAGGGCAGGGTAGTCTAGTGGTCTCTGTGTTCCACTCCCAGCCAGAAGGTCGTGGGTTTGAGCCCCGGAGTTGGCCTGCCTGTAAGCATCCTTGAGTAAGATGTCTTACCCCTATCTGCTCCTTGTATTGGTACTCATCGTAGGTTGCTTTGGATAAAAGCGTCTGCTATTACAATAGGTCATTTATCATCTGCTAAATAATTGTAAGTGTATAAACAGTGAAATCATATGGGGAGTATTAACTCATGATGTAAGATTAATTGTGTCACCACTTCTTAAAAATAAAATCATTTCTTTTTTTCGGGTTAGGATGTCAAGAAAACGTTCCCCTTTGAAAGTGTTCCTGGTGAGAGTGTCCTGGGTACATCGACTCTGAGGTACGACAGCATGGTTTATTCATTGTGTGGGAGCTATTTGTTGTTGTCGTTGTTTGCATGCCATATTTTTTTGTTTAGATATAGTAATGCAGTATTATTTTGGACACAGGGTGGCAGTCTTTAGATGCACAGGGTTGTACAGTATATTCCTACAGTAGGTGACAGAACAAGACCAGAGTAGAATAGACAAACTGGGTACCATCTCTTTGCCGCTTATGTCCGCAATGAAACAACAAACTCAACCGCAAATATGGACTGGAAACTCTTTTTCCGTGTAAGATTCACTCCTGCCTGTAAATAATGGCAACAAGACAGGACATTGGAAAAGCTGGAATATTGCAGTATTCTGGGACCCCTTCTCCTGCTACTCAGTTTTACATGCGCAGGGAGCAAGCCTGTGTATGGAAGCCATTTTAACTGTGTGTGTGTGTGTGTGTGTGTGTGTGTCCAGCTTGACGTCAGGCATGTGTGACCCACTGGGCATTCTGGATGCCATCTGCCGGGTGAAGGTGGGCGAGCGGACAGCAGGGGGCAACAGGACCTCTTTCTCCAACGCCCAGTCCCAGCCCTCGGAGCTCGGCTACCTGAATCTCACCTCCCCCCTGGTTCCCCCAGGTACTAGAGAGCAGGAGGAGAGCCACGGAGCAGGAGGTGACAAGGTAGGCTAGGGGGAGGTTTTGGACAGGGTGCTGTGAGCATTGGCTCCAGCCCAGATCAGTGCATACCAACTGAACCTTCCATTGGTACTAGTGATATCATGGGCAACAGTGGTTCTGGTACAGGGTGCAAAGCAAAACAAACATGAAAAGAGACAGACCACCTGTATTAAAAGGGGGGATTCCGCTGCGGTGTTTCTCAGGGTGCCATTTGTTTTACTATTACACAGAGGGGAGTCCCTTGTTTAGTTGTGGTTACTCCATTCTGTCTGTTGTCCCACTTGTGAAAGTGTTCTGCATGAACATTTGCTGAAACCACACGTGTTTCACCTTGTTGTAAAGTATTCCCACAACAATTCGTGGCAGTGGCAAAATTCTTGCACTTGTACGTGGCATTGCCTGGCAGTGGGCCAAACTTTTCAGTTGCTTTGCGTTTAGAAACTGTACAGTAACAACGCAGATCAGGACCTAACCACGTAGTGTGGTTATGTGATGGGAAAGTTAAGCAATTTGCTATAAATAGAACACAATAGGACCACACACTAGTGTACAGCTAACATCAGAGGTATGTACTATGAAATGAGACTGACTTTGATTAAGCACTTTATATAGAAAGGTTATGTTGACTTGGTGTAGTATGTAGTAGTGGAAATTAACGTAGCAATATTGCTTTATATTTTACCCCACTCAAATGCTATACCTGCATTGCTTTTTATATTAAAAAAAAGATGCCTATGGGATTGTATGTTTACGATTGTGTTGGCTGAGTACAGTACATCTTAAAATGTATTAACTTAAGTTTACAAATGACATAATGCAGCGATTATGTGAGTTTTATATTGAGTGGCACGAGGTTAATATTTGTTGCTGACCCAGTTTGCCTTGTAACAGACAAGTGTGCATTAAGATAGGTGTAGCTAACTGTAAGTATCTAGTTACATCCTTAATGTATAGTGGGATGTAATTATAGCCACAAATATTTATGATGCATTTTGTGAAACACCAACTGGCACTGCTCTAACTTGTGAAAATGCCAGACAAAAATTCACTGGAATTACCTTTTTTAACTGCTTTTTAGAGTGCATTTGTGGGCCTAAAATAGTTTTTATAGAGAAATGCTACCCTTATCTAGTGTATTGATAACTAATTATTTACAAAGAAAAACACAAATGGTAATCTATTTTCTATACTCGTATTGCCAGTTTCTTCTTTTTTAAGAACATGGGTAGAAAAAGCCAGTTTTACATACAATATAAACTTGTCTATTTTGTCTTCATTGTGCCTAAAATTGTCTTTACAAAGCATGCATACACAGAGCATTGTCATGGACAATTCCCTGACTTATATCCATGTAAATACTTGTTTTTTGAAAGATGCATACAACTATTTTCATAATTAAATGTCACTGAATCACAACCGTGGATTTTTTTTAATTGTTTTTTTTCTACAGAATAAAATATTTGCATGTGATGTCACATACGGTGTACAAAATACAGGTGCACAACATAGGTTTAACAGTCTGTTTATTAAACAAGGTAAAGATACAAAGTTTTTTTTGTTTTCTTTTTAGTTTTTTGTTTTTTTCAACATTGATATTTAAGTTTTTACTTCTCAGTCTTGGCTGTGCATATTTAGTCGTCTATAAACTGCATATGAAACCACAATGCAAGACAGGAAAAAGTGTATTAAATCTACACAATATCTTTTGATAGTGAGCATGGGTTAAACAGTTATACAGATTACAGTTTGGGTAGTCCATGCGGAAGGAAAGTAAAAATGTATATACGACTTAACACTGCAGAACACTATACAGTGTAATGGTAATAGAATGAATGTGGGCTGATGCAACAGTTAAGGCGTATACGTAAATAACTCATAAAACATGGATATACGGGTTGACTAAAATCATTACAGTTAGGTTCTTACATAAAACATATCCTTTTACAAAACCTGAATAGAAAGGTTTATGAAAACATAATGGCTACTATAAATGAGTTACATGTTTTACAGTACAACATGTACAGTTCCCCATCATCTCAAAAGAGAGCGTAAGTTAAAGAGGCAGGGTCTGTTGTTGGCGTAAATATCTGTTTAGGCCGGTGCCTTGAGTAATAGGTTGATTTTTTTTTTTCCTTTTTTTTTTGAAAACGTACTATATACTGTATATGTATTTTACATAATTCTCAGTTCCATTTTAAACATGTCTAGCCCTAGCACCTTTTCATAAGTGCCCTGAAGAATACAGGGTACCCTATTAGTACCGTCCAGAGGTTAAGTTACAGTAAAAATACAACAAACAATACTGTGTACAATAAAATGAAAATACTAAGTCAAAGAAGAGAAACACTATCAAAGGAGAAGCCTCACCTCAACATTAACCGGTCATATTGGCCCATGAAATATGACGTATACTGCAGTTCAGATGGGTAAAGCTTCTTAATATTTCCATAGAGTATAAAAAAAATACTTTTTATTGGGTCAGAGGAGCTGTACAATAAATTCACATTTTGGTCCAATGGTTAACTAATTTTCAAAATGGGTCAGTTAATATGAAGTTGGCCAAAAATAAATGTCCATAGCTTAATTCAACAAAAACACAACACGATTGCAAGATGCCTTTCTCAAGAAAAACCTTAATAAGGTTCATATGGCACTGGATACCTGGGCACAATAGGAATAATTAAAAGGTAGAATGTAAATAGAAGTCTCTTTAATTGTGTCGTATTTATAAAGACGTCATGTGAAACATTTGGGAAATCTTTAAACATTCAGTCTTTTTTTTTTTTTTTCTTACTTTTGGGTGCACTTTTACTTTGCCTTCTGTTTATTAAAATGCTGTTAATACAATGAAAACTTCTAAATTGTCATCTACCGATTGCCTTTCTCAGAATTTTAATTTATATGACCCTGTAAACGTATACATGCGCAAAAACGAGGAAAAAAAAAAAAAGTAACAAAAGACTTTCATTTAGACACAGTCAGTCCTCCTAGCTGCCTCAAGGTCGCCTTTTGGCATTTCCATCTGACAAGATTGAAACAATGTGAGCCGAAACCACAAGGCCTAAAAGTGCTTTAAGATTATCTTTGGATGTCTCCAGAATACACCCAGCAAACCTTTTGTCTGTCTCAATTCTTTTACGAGGGCTAATATCATCTGGCACATTTTTGAAACCCCATTTAATGGAAGAAAAAGATATTTAAACACGTGGGCGAATGCATCCGGCGGTTTACATGACGCCTACGAAAGTGCTTATTGAATCGGACGTCGGACACTGTCGGCCTCTTGATCCTCTGTACAATACCAAGCTGTACTGTTACATTCACAAAAATGCACCGCGCTCGTTTCGATGAGGCCGACCGCGTCAAGACGGATCAACGCGGCACCCGCGTACTCTAGCTAGTACGGGGATGCCTATGTCAGTTGTCATATGCTAATGTAGGCCTTATGTAGATGGCCGTGCGTGCAGCGCCCCACCCTAACCGACCCCCTCCCCACCAGCCCCCACCAGCCCCCCCCATGACCAACCCAAGGTACTGCTGCGTGGCTGGACGGCTCAGATGAGAGAGATGCGTATCGGGATGCCGGGGGACTCTGTTCTCTGAGGTGACTGGTGGCTCACTAGGTGCTCCACAACAGTGTGTTTGGACATGTGCTTCATAAGGTAGGTCTCCTGCAACACACACACACAACACCACACAGAATCGCCTTACAAAATGAACGTTTCACTGGTGAGACATGTTGAGTGGTCCAACAGGGGACTGATGAAAAGAAACTGGAGGAGCTAGATCGGGACAGTTTAATCCAATCCCATGACCACCTGTATTAAAGCCACTACAGACAAGAGTGTTGTATTTATTGAACTGGGAGTCCTGCTGTTCCCTGCACGTTTCTGCTAACCCGATGCACAACCAGTTTACATTCGCTTTCTTCGACAGCTTTTGCAACAGCTTCGCAAAAATAAACAAACACATAATTTAGTTATGTTCTTCTAACTAGTTTGATTTAGTTTCAACAAAAGATGTCGCTACATTGCTAAAAGGTCAAAGGTTGTCTGCAGGGGTTTTAAAAACCAATCAGTGGACTTGCACGTTTTGATGATTAAATACTTACAGTGACGCGTCATCATGTTTTGCATTTTAAATATGTATTTGTTTATCTTGACAAAGGGCAGAAGCGACAGACGAACTGTTGTATGGGGGGGTGGAAAAGCACGTCGCGGGGCATAACTAGCAAATGACTGGATGGAAGTCAAATGAGAAGCGAACCCGACCAGTTACGAAAGCAGCTGTTGCATTCTGTGGAGCAGGTACATTCGAATGCGACCGTCCCAAATGCGCAGCGACAGATACAGACTGGAGACGGATTAGGGGCAAACAAAACCAAGTCACCGCCGGCCGCCAGCGTTGCGACAGCTTACGCAGACAGCTTACGCAGACGGGGCAAACAACCATAAACCTGACGTTAAAGATCTCCAAAGCACAGGCTGGTGTACTCACTGAGGTGTAGGCCCGACCACACATGCTACAGCAGTAAGCCTTAGCGTTTTTGATGGCGTGTGCCGACAAGTGGATCTGCAGCGACGCCGAGTCCGAGTAGGCACGGTAGCAGTTCGGACATTTATACGGCTTGTCTTTGTTGTGCTGCCTCTGGTGAGACTGTTGGGGAAACGGGAAAACACAGTGAGGTGTGTGTGTCCGTGTGTGTGTGTGTGTGTGTGTGTGTGAGAGAGAGAGAGAGAGATACAGCCATGTGCTCACCTGGAGGTTCGAGAGCTGGGTGAAGGCCTTTTCACATCCGGGCTGGGCGCATTTATAAGGCCTATCACCAGTGTGGATTCTGTGACAGAAATGACTTGGAATCACACTGGAAACTCGTTGATTGCTTCAATTGCAAAATAAATACATTCTAGCATCTAAAAAGATAAATAAAAAAAACTCTCTATTGGACATAAAGTCAGAAGCTTCTTTTGAACCCTTTATCACACTTTAGGAGGTTAACCTAAGCTCTGAAGACAACTTTTTCATTGGGGGGGGGGGGGAACCAACAGCTTTCAGTTTGTGTCCCTCCAAAACGGCAGCCACAGGTAAAACAAAATCATCGGCAGTTCTAGCAGGCTGGAGCAGGAACTAACCTGGTGTGCTGCTGCAGGTGTGACAGCTGGCGGAAGGAGTTCTCGCAGTAGGAGCAGTGGTAGGGCTTGATGCCCAGGTGGATGCGCAGGTGCTGGGCCAGGTAGGAGGCGTTGGCGAAGGACTTGGAGCAGTGGGGGCACTTGTGGGGCTTGGCCTCCGTGTGGGACTTGGAGTGGATCTGCATCTCGGACTTGGTGAAGAAGGTGAGAGGACACACCTTGCACCTGGGCGACAAGACAAACAAAGTGGGACCCCGTCAGCCTGTTGCCGGAACTCGGCACCAGTAGTGAACCATACAAAACCAATACATCAACAAGGTCCAACCTGTATACAAGTACAGTATATGTACAGCGCCAGCGCTATCACGTAGCTCTACTACAACCAAGCTATCCATGATGACGTTACAATTACATTATTAGTTAGGTCATTTAGCGGACGCTTTTATCCAAACAGACTTGATAGACAATGAGTGCAATTACAAGAAACGAAAGGTCGTGGGTTCGAGCCCCAGAGTTGGTTTACCTGTAAGCATCCTTGAGCAAGATGCCTAGCCCCTACCTGCTCCATGTAATAGCACCATGTAACTGTAAGTCGCTTTGGATAAAAGCGTCTGCTAAATGCTGTCCATGTAAACGTAGCAGACGGTATGTGACGGTAGTAGTGCCCACCTGTAGGTCTTGCCCTCTTTGGGCGCCACGGTGATGCATCCTTGGTCTGCCAGGATGGGGTAGGGCACAACCAGCAGGGGACCGGAGGTGTTCTCCGCCTTGATCTTCTTCCGTCCGCGGGGCGCCTTCGGCGGGGGGCCCAACAGCCCCGCCAGGCCCCCGGCCTTCATGTGCTCCATGCCGGGGCCGCTCGCCAGCCCCGAGATGATGTTCACGGAGGGGGCTCCGCCCAGGCGGTTCTGGCCGCTGGAGGTGGGCGTGGTCGGGGTCAGAGCCTCTGAGGTATTGTGGCTGTCGGGTCGGGATGAAGGGGCCAGGCCTGGGAGGGGGCACCAGAGCCACGTTGGTACAGGCGGCCAAGCTTCATTCTCACCATCTACAGACTTCTGCTTTCTTATTATGCACGTCTTGCAAAGGGATTATGTTCTCAGTTTGAAAAACACATTGATTCATGAATGTATATTTTGTGCTGTGTGATGTAAAGCATAGCTCTGGTGTGTTGCCATGTGGCTTGGAATATGACGCTTCCGCTACTTCCGCTACTTCCGCTACTTCCGCGTTCACGCGGGAGTCCAAGGGAAATTGCTGCCGCTAGTATTGCGATACTGTACCGTTGTTTTACAGGTTCTGACGTACTGTGCTGTTATCATCTCTCTGTGGCAGACACATGCCCGTGTATTGTATTGTATGTGCGTGACGTGACTGCACTACGGCACCTGCTATGAATGCTATGCTCCTGCGTGTCCCGTTCCCAGTGGGGAGGGTAAAGAGAGATCTGACTGATGTACCTGAACGGCGGTTGGCTCTGTCGGCTTGCTCACCAATCTGTCTCATGTGCCAGTCTTCCCACAATCCCTTGGCCTTCACCGCCGACTTGTCGTCCATGTTGATGTCTGGGGGAGAGATGAGGGTGAGATTTCTCATTTCTAACAGTTGGGGCACTAGGCAAATGGCAGGGGGCAAGAAATCAAACTCTCTCTGTAACATTTTAAATGGCGTCCGGTAAATTACCTCCACATAAATTAGAATTGGGTCATTTCGCGGAAGCTTTTTATCTGAAGCAGCTTATCATGAGTACAATTACAAGTATTACGAGGAGCAGGTAGGGGTTGGGCCTCTTGCTCAGGGATGCTTCTCCAGGTGGGCCAACCATGACCCAGACCACTAGACTATCCTGCCCCAGGTTTAGTAACCAATGTGGGCTAAAACCACCCCCAGACTATACCTGGTCCGGAGCTGGAGGCTGGGCGGGCGTGCAGGGCGATGTCTGGCTGCCCGGAGCCCTGGGGCTGCGGGTGGTGGCCCGGCACCTGCTGGGGCTTGGGCAGCGGCATGCCGTGCTGTGCGCCGCCGTCCGAGGGCGAGGAGGGCATCAGCAGGGGCTGCTGGGAGGGGGCGGAGGAGGTGGGCGGCAGGTGCAGCGGGCGGATCTTCTCGGCCATCAGCTGCTCCTTGATCTTGTTAATGAGCACCAGGTTATCCAGCTGAAAGGGTTAACGGGTCATGCTCAACAGAAAACAACCTCCGTGTGTGAATGCCATTCGCCCCTCGTGCCCGCCCGACCCCAAACCCAATGCGGTTCCCTCTGCCGTCCGTGAGAAAGAGAGATGAAAGAGGTTTTAAATTTGGTCCGGGAGGAGTGCAAAGTATAAAAAATAAAATAAGAGGGGGGGGGGGGGCTAAAAAAAACCGGCTAAAACAGTCGTTAAACGACATTCACACATGGATCCAAACGTCAACATGGAGGACAACAGGCTGAATGACAGGACTAATGTGGCCTTACCTGGCTTGGCATGGAGGGAGGCGGGGGCCAGAAATATGGGTTGTTGAACCGAGGCTCTGCCATCCTGGGGGGGGGGGAGAAACTGTTTTGATATTTAAACATTAAATATTGTTGAGATCTTTGTTTTATAAGGCTGTGATTACATTACAGTGTGAAACCAATCTTTATTTTAACTTTACGGTCTCATCGGTTCTAAAATATTAACTATTGTCATTTAGCATGTTCATAACAATTTAAGTAATGTCAACTAACGTTACTCTATAACGTTCGTGGATGTACACGGACGGCTTTTTCACTGTTTCACTGAGGTTTTAATTGTTATAAAATTTGTAATACTGGAAGATACATAATAGCTTATATCATCACCTAATAATAATCATGATCATCATATTTCGTCATGACACGCTATTTGGATAATTTAAGCTTCATCCTCAAACTATTAAGTTAGTCACACGTATGAGTGACAATTTTACGGTTTACCGTCCCGCCACGGGTCAGGTATGTTAATGTTTTAATACGCATAACGATCTGTCCACGTCTTAGACGTTTGCTATAAACAGTTTATTACCAAGTACTGTTGTCCATCTATTCCTTTCTTCTGAGCAGTATTTCTTGGAAATAAGTGCAGGTCGCTGTTTTACGGAAAAAAAATAAACAATGTAAAACTTTCCATCACCGTTGACTTTCAGATATCTCGGTTTTCTCGCCATTTCATACGCGATGCCTGGCTTTGGCCCTCCCTGCGACTCAGACATTCTCAGACAGTTTTGTTATAACATTTCCAGACAAAAGAGAAACAAAAATGGCAGCCTTATTTTTATAAGGCGGGACGCCATATTCTGCAGACCCCAAAATTGGGAATATGAACACATTGTGTGGAGAAATTGGGGGCCGACAGCGACACAATTGTTTTTATCATGTCAAAGGCATGAATGATTGTTTACGGCGAATTGCAGGTTTGAATAGCCCGGCCTCCCCACCTCTTAAAAAAACTGACACTTCCTATAACGACCATGCCTTGCAAAATAGCACGGAAATAGTCAAGATGCAGGTCTGTCAATAAACATCGTGCTAAACAACGCGATCGATGCGTAAAGGTCATAATGCAGCAAGCGGACACGGTCTCGTCCCTGGGAAGACGTTGTACCGTCTCGACCGAAATTTACTTTGGATATTTTTTTTACGTTCTGCAACTTTCTGACGAATCCAGGGACAGCAATTGCATTGTGTGCACAATGCACGCATTTTGGTTAATATTGCTTATTAAAGAATTGTAGCATAATAGAGCCATGAAAAATACTTGCAAATACCTTATGCCCTGGTTGCAGATATTGTCTTGCGAGTAGAGCTATATTATAAAAGGTTGATGTTCTCTCTGTCTGCCTCAAATCGGACCACCGCTTCCGGGTCGCTTTGTTCACTTCTGGGTGCCCTAAGCTCGGCGAAAGAGTTCTCCTACATTGTATTGCTGTGGAGTTTTTCCCCTATTGATATATTTTAGACCCATCCATTACAGTAGCTACAGTACATGTGCGAATCGGCATGCTATTGTGCACTCGGACACGAACTGTGTAGTCCATACGGTTCATACCGATGCATGTGATGTATTTGAATATTTAAACAAACACACCTTTCTAAAATCACAAATGTGCATTTATTGAAATAATAACAACAGGGGGGAAGAACGTAACCTGCCCCACAGCCAGTTAAACTCATACAGTAGCTGTGCCTATTACTGTCAATCTCACCATCTAATTGAATAATGACCACAAACAGCCCCAGCGAGGAACTGACGTATTTCATGCTCACTGGAGACAGGCGGCAGAGGCGTCATTAGGATATACGAAGTTGTGTTTTTTTTTTGGGGGGGGTTTAATTATTAAGTTTCTTGTTCATCATTCATGTGAAGGAAACGGTGCTGACATATTTATTTAGACAGCCTACACGCTAGACTTTCCTCTGACACCGTAGTAGCCTATGTATGTGGGCCAACTTGATAGAAAGCGTACAAATCAGATATGAGTGTATTTTTAATTTGACTGACAACGACAAAATATTTAGTCTAATTATTTGGTATTTTTATTTCGTACTTCAAATGAAAGAAACAAACGCGTGTTAAGGTTGTTTGGCTTAAATCACCTTTTTTAAGGAATATTTTCTTCAAAATGTGGTTTGTGATGGTAAGTAATTAATTGTTATTGTATTTCTATAATATTCGTCATAACATTAATCGGGCCACATTGTTGTATGAAGTTTTCTCTGAATACCACAAAAGTGAGTGAAAATATGTAAACATGTGGTTGAAGGCATTGTGAGTTTATACCAGATGATAACGGATACCCGTCTGTTTATGCCAGAAGAGGTAAGGCTTTATGGCTTTACGGCCAGAAAGTGAGCGAGTGGTGCTCTTAGGGCCCTCGTATATTTCTTAACTTAATTTCACTCGCTTCCGTAAAATTATGAGTTGAAAAATAAGATGTACAAGTCCAAGGACGCAAAGTTTAAAAACACAGACGGTGTCAATGCCACAATGCATATGAATGCCGTGCTTGAAATGGTTTATGAAAAAGTACAGTTGGTGTCACCAGTGGCCTGTAGTCTTACCTACTGGACTTCAGATCACCGAACCCATTGTTTCATTCTGGTCAGGTTTGGCCTGTCATACTTTCCCCCCTGGCCATTGGACAGAGCTGCACAGAGGAGTTGCTTAGGAATCGAGCTGAATGGTATGCAGAATGTCCAGCCGGTAAGTTGAAACCGGGCACCAGGATACACTCAGAAACTGCCGCTGTGATGATGATGATGATCACGAAATCTAGGTTAAACTATATGAATTTGGTGATTATATATAGGCCTAGCTGTTTTTTTAAATTTTAAATTTATTATTATTTACAGTCAGGCTACCAGAATACCCTCAGGTCTCGGGGACCCAATTGTCTTGTTCTACTCTTTTCCAGGTTATCATGCAGTGGAAACATGTGGTGACCCCCCAAATAAAATTTACAGATGTCAAATATGTGTTAATGGTTCCACATTTACGAGTATACCAAACCATAGAGATAAATGCCTAACGTGCCAAGAGTGTCACGATGAGGGTGAGTCGGTTTTCTTTTTGTGGGGGTCAGGAGAGGGACGTGAGAACATTTGACTCAAATAGAAAATGTACCAAATCAACTCAGTTCAGTTCTTTCTGTTTTAATATACCAACTTGTATTGTTCACATTCAAGCTCTACATTTCTCTTTATGAACATGCAGTATATCAAACATTATCTTTTTTCTTGTATTAGTGAAACGTATCCCATAGCCTAAAAGATATAAACATTTGGTTGCTTTTTATCAATCAACATTTTTCATTAGCCTACTAAGTAGTATACATCAAATAAGCATATTTTGGATATGAGCTATCAGACGTGTCAACATATTAATAATTAATAATTCCCGTTATTGTGTGTGTGATAGTTCATCAGAGTTGTAGATCTATGCATTAAATTATTTGCTCTACAAGATCTACAACACACACAAATGAAATATAGGTGTACCACGTTTCAATTTAAGACAGGACACCTGACTAGGAACAGAGCATTAAATTACTGTGTTTTGGAGTAGGGTTAGCATTTATTTTGCAACAGAATTATAGAATCTCTGAGCTAACCACAGAATGGCAAGAATGGATTACAATTACACATAAATCCATACTAGTGATTACCGGACCAGGTTTTAAGATACAAATTTTGAACATTTTCACATAGAAACTTAAATAGATGTTACAGCATACAGGTAAGTGAAATTTTTGGCTTCAAACAACAGTGTTTGGTTCCCCTGAGTGGATAGATGGGACTAAATGTAATCGTGCATATGTGTTGTTAATACACTTGGTTTGGTTACCGATGACCAGTTAGCGCGCACTTTACTGTCGGTGTCTCTTCCTGACCTTTATGGTCAGGTTTAAGGGCAGGGTAGTCTGGTGGTCTAGGACTCCCCGCCGGAAGGTCGTGGGTTCAAGCCCCAGAGATGGCCTACCTGTAAGCATCCTTGAGCAAGATGCCTAACCCCTACCTGCTCCATGTAATAGCACCATGTAATTTAAAGTCGCTTTGGAGAAAAACTTCTGCTAAATGACCTAATTGTAAGTGAATACGGGAGAATCATCGTTTTATTCGTTTCTTACCAGAGAGAGAGATGGTGGAAAGGAGCTGTGTCTTTAATAACAACACAGTGTGCACCTGCAAGCCAGGATACTACAAAATCAAACTGCTAGGCAACTGCTTTCCGTGTCCTTCAGGTAAATTTAACCACGCTCGGCAGTGTCGGGACAGATCGCAGTCCTTGGCGGTTGTAGCGAAGGAGTGTGGTTGTTCATCTGTAATGCAGTCCCTATTGTTGCTACTTGTGTTTTTAAAGGTCCATGTGACGCAGAATGTAGGAGGAAATGTCCTTTGGCCACAGCTATGCGTACACCTGTTGCTACGACGACGACGGCGACAGCTATAACTACAGCAGCAACAGCTACAGCCACAAATCCCTCCTTTAAACCAATACCAAGTCAGTTCCTAATATGCATTTTAAACATGTACTAAAACCTTTAACCCAACAGAGAGGACAGTCTCGCATATTTGTGTTGTACGACTTTATGAGTCTGCTATTATGTCTTCACTTTAATTTCATTCATGCCACGTTCTAAAAGTTTACGATCATCGGCTTAACGGGATTGTAGCCTACACAGCTCTAGCCACAGAAAGCTGTTGTAGGAGCCATAGTAAGGAAATACATCAGTAAACTCCCAACTCTTGTATGCTGTACATGTATATAGCTACTTCTCTGCTAATGTTTCCAACCTCATCTTGCAATGTCTTTAAAATATGATTCATTATTATCGATAAAAGGCCCATGTTTGTTGTCGCAAGGGTAGTAATAACAGTTACTCCACAGACTACAAAGAGGCTGTCATGATAACAGGGGTTCTCTCAACGCTCCTGCTGTTTATGGTGGGGCTCTTACGGCACTTTGGTCACAGAGGCTGCCGACACCGCGGGAAGTGCCCCAAGATCAGTGGTAACTCAATGAAGACCCATACATGCTTTATCTAAACACAGCATAGTAATGCTTTCCTGCTTTCCTGGACTTCCCTGGTCAGTGGTTTTTATATATATATATATATATATATATACCTGTGTGTGTGTGTGTGTGTGTGTGTGTGTGTGT
>JAOEHI010000022.1:1313350-1324735 GCA_025447815.1 Percopsis transmontana
GTGTGTGTGTGTGTGTGTGTGTGTGTGTGTGTGTGTGTGTGTGTGTGTGTGTGTGCGTGTGCGTGTGTGCGTGTGTGTGTAAACATCTGTAAAAATTTGTTTATTTGCATAACACCTTTCATACACAGGGCAATTCTTGATGCTTTACATCATGAAACAAACAAATCAAATCCAGAATCAAAAGACACAATAGAACAATACAAGTAAAACCAGATGTATGAACATGAACCCCCAAGTCTCGCTATTAAAACTCAAAACAGCACTACTAAAACCCTAAACATCTACAGTGCAGAACATGTGCAAATCAAATCTAAAGCAACTTTTGGCCCTAAACCATTGAGTGATATATACACATAAGCAGCATTACCTTAAATCAATTCTATGACGTACAGGAAGCCAGTCCAGGGACCTGAATGAATTGAATTCCTATGAAAATAGTGTAATTGCTGAATTCAAATTGAGCATTTGAAATGTGTGTCTGTTTGTGTGTATGTGTGTGTGTGTGTACTATTTTGATGTATTATGTGAAGTATGATTATAATTGACTCTATTGCGTTGTATTTTCATGTGAAACACAATGTGTACAGTATGAAATGTAGTTTGACTCGACAGAGGAAACCCGACCAGATACGATTAGACTACATTGAGTTTTGTTACCTAAAAGGCCCTGTGATGTTTCTCCCCTCTTAGGAACCTGCCTCTGTCCATCATCATCTCCATGCCCATAGTAACAGTGGTCTATGTTCTGACCAACCTGGCCTACTTCACTACCATCTCCCCGGAGGTCATGATCCAGTCGGAGGCTGTCGCAGTGGTGAGCACTAAGCTTCTGGAATAAAGGGATTTACAGGGACAGGGTAGGTTGGCGGTTAGGGTGGTCGACTCCCAGCCAAAAGGTTGTGGGGTTTGATCCCCAGCATGGCCAGTCTGCCCTCTAAGCATCCTTGAGCAAGAAGCTTAACCCCTACCCGCTCCTAAATAATACTAAATACTGTTAAGTCGCTTTGGGTGAAAGCTAAATGACATAATTATGTGCACAAACTGTGTGACCTAAGCACAGTTTTGGTTTGAACGGGAAATGTTGTCATTGGGGGTGTTTGTTGTTCCTCGTGACAGAATTTTGGGGAGTACCACCTGGGTGTGATGGCCTGGCTCATACCCGTGTTTGTCGGACTGTCCTGCTTCGGAGCGGTCAACGGGTCTCTGTTCACCTCGGCACGGTGTGGGCATGCTTTGTTTATGTTGGTTCATAGTGTAAAGTAAAGTCCGTCTTTTTATTTATTTATCCAGCACCTACGGTATCTGAACAAAAGTAATAAGTGCCGTGTAAACTACGTGCCAAATGAAAACATGAAAGCAGGAATGCAAGGCTTTTAGAACCAGACTGAGCTGTCAGAGAATTTGAGCATCGTGTAAACAATAGCACGTTTAATAGTTGTGAAATTTAAGAAGACGCCATGCGTGCAATTGTTGTTTGCTTTTGCTTTGAGCCGGTGAAATTGGAGAAGGAACGGATTAATACAGTGGGACTTGTTCTGTGTGTTCCTAACAGTCTGTTCTATGCGGGAGCACGAGAGGGTCAACTTCCCGCTGCCCTGGGATTGGTCCACACAGACATGTTCACGCCTGTTCCCTCTCTTGTCTTCACAGTAAGTGTCTGTAGCCGCTGGACACTGTCAGAACACATTTTGTGATAGACGACTTCAGTTTTGTAACAACTACAACTAGGACAATATTGACTGTATGACGCTTTTTAGATAAAGTCATAGTCAATCGTGTACAGTTTTTGATCAGTTGTTAGTTGAATGGTAATGGGTGCATTATATACTGTATCACCCCTCCTTCTCTCCCAGTGTTTGCTGTCCATGATGTACGCCATCTCTCAGGATATCTTCTCCGTCATAAACCTCTTCAGCTTCTTCACCTGGCTGTGTGTGGGCATGGCCATATCTGGCATGCTCTGGCTGCGCTGGTCCAAACCCGAACTCAGGAGGCCCATCAAGGTACAAAAACTGACCGTAAAAGTTGGGTTATGTTAAATGCCGTTTTTAAAAGTCCCCTGCTGTTAAAAGTAGATATATATTTTCTCTGCAGAGATATCATGTTCCACAGCAATGGTTAGATTTGATCCATTGCTGTGTTATTGTTTAATATCTAGCAGGTGGGTAGCGTCTCTCGGCCCCAGGTCGCCGCTAACGTCCGTCTGCTCTTTTCCCCAGGTGTGCCTGTTCATCCCTGTGACGTTCGTGCTGGGCTGTGTCTTCATGATCCTCGTGTCCTTCTGGGCGGCTCCGTTCGAGTGCCTGGTAGGAAGCAGCATCATCCTCACGGGGATCCCGGCCTACCTGCTGGGCTACAAGTGGAAGAAGCCGCGCGTGGTCCAGAAGATGCTAGGTGAGCAGCGGAGAACGAGCCGCGTGTCTTGTGTGCGTGTGTCTCGGTGTCTCGGCGAGGCTGGAGCACTGCACGGTGGGCTGCTGTTATGTCATTCCCCATGAGGCTGTCCCCTGACAGCCAGTGGGGGGAGAGGATACTGTTTACACTTAGTAGAGGAGGATCCGGCCAAGGCAGCACTTCTGAAAGGGTAGAGGTTGGAAGTGGGGGGTGGTTGGACCCCCTGAAGGCATCACAAGTTGCTTTTGGGTGAAGTGAAGTGGGTTCAGGATTTACTATTATAATTATATACTATTATTATGATCATTTTTCTAAACTAGATTTATTAGCTGCAATAAAATATGCTTACATTTTTTTAATGGTTTGCATGGTTGTTTATATATGTTTTATAGTATCTGGCCCAGTGTGTGTGAGCCCACATTTAGTCGTGAAGCATACCCGATCAGAAACCTGGGTAACAGCTAACGACAGGACTTGTCCCTCCGCAGAAATCTTCACCATGTTCTGTCAGAAGATTTTCATGTCCGTCCCAGAGGAGAAAGAAAAGCCAGAAGAAGCAGACAGTAGCTGAACCGTCCGAAGGCCAGCAACATCAGCAGCATGTCTTCACTCCCTCACTGCTGCACTGGTCCTGGTGAGAGTGGACTTCACGTGAACATATGCTCTTGCGCACCTACAGTAGTGTTTAGGTCTACTCTAGAAAGATGTAAAACTGTCGCTCCTCCTCGCGCCTCTGTTGTGGCAGCTTTTGATATGTAAATACAACACCTCATTATGTTGTCCTTCATTCATTACTCAATATTTAAACTTGCATCCATTTTGCATTCAGTGTGATGTTTTGATATAAAGGGTTACCACGTCACCAAGCTAACACGTCAACCTTGAGCTCGTGAGCTACATATAAGGTAATGATAGTGGCCTTAATTATACATGTTAATTAGTAGGTAAATACAACAGTATACTATACTAACCTACTTACAACTGACTAACTAACCAACTAACTAAATAACTGATAAATACTTACTAACATAGTGAACAATTTGAGAAACTATACTAGCAAATAAAGTATGAGCTGACACAAATCAGGTGACAATGAAAAATATGACCGATACTGGCATTAGAGTAAGTAAAAGTAAAATACTTAAATGTTTGAACTATTAAAACATATTTTTAAATAATGTTTCAGAAATGTCAACCCATTTGTGATTTTCACCTTTGATACATTTTTTTCTATTTTGTATTTATTGTGTTTGTCAAAATCTGACTCTAAGATGCGCTATACGATAGGACATTGAGTGAAGTACAGTAAAACTAAGGAGAGTAAAAAGAGTCCATTTCTGGGGACAACAACTTAGCGCTTGTATTTATCAAAGCTCATCGTTTTGTATTTTGTAACGTGAGTATTTACGCAATGTTAGTGTGTCAGTGAAGGTATTTCCCAACAATACTGTAGTGTATAGTGTTTTTTTGTTAGTTTTTATTCATTTGGCGCTTCCGACCAGAATGAAAGTTGCAAACTTAATGGCCTCATTTTTTTATTTTTATTTTTTATTACAAAAACTTTGTTGTTTTGGTTTGAAATGCAGAGAGTGCTTGCCCCTCCCACACCTGAGTGCTGAGAGGCTCACACTCCTCTCTACCCCCCCCCAAAATCTACATGCTCGCTTGTGTTTCAGGCATAAATGTGTGCTTGTGGGGGTGATGTACTGTACCGCCATCAAGGAGTGTACATTGAAGAATGTAGTTTCGATTCTTTACTTTCAAAAGTACTTTTGTAGTGTAACTTGTAGTGTCAATGTAATTTGTGTTGTAAATGTAAAACCGTGTTAGCACAAGCTGGGGAAAACAAACCAAGGTGCCAGTGAATGACCCGGGGGTTCGGGGCAGAGTTTGGCTACAGGAGGAAGACAACAAAGCTTCCCCACCCCCAACAGCATAAAGCACACTCGAAAATGACGGAGGTTTTTTAAAAACCTTTGCGTTCCATGAAGTATCCAATCTGAGCGGAGATAAATGCTGCAGAGCGAAACATGTGACAATGTTAGATGAGCCGCTTGTTTTGCTGCTTATTATACCCTTTATGAATGGACTTGATACTCATTTACATGTAACGTCATACAATTATTAATAGCAAGAAAGCACATGTCGATATGTGTTTCATAATAGTAAGCCTACAGTACATCATACATCGCTTGCACGAGAAAAGCATTCCCGTTTTATTTTGTGGCACAATTATGAAATGGTGAAACACTTGTCTTGTATAAACTGTTACTGTTTGTATGACGCAGTAATGTGTTTGTGTGAATTACTTGAAGTTGTGTGAAAAAACGTTTTTTTTTATTTTTAATCAGAAGGATGAAATGTACCTCTATGAACTATTGTAGCTATTGTATGCCAGTGACCGTGGCAGGTACATCCATCATTAAACTATTTTTGTTCAAAGATTACGTCTGTTTGTGTCAACAGAGCCAAAACTAGATTAATGTGGAACCTGCAGTAGATTGATATCTTATCGAAGGATATAGAAATTTAATTTTCAGCATTCTGTTTTGTATTGTGGTGTTTGTCTTGTTTATATTTACGGCATCCAGCAGATGCTGTTATCTAAAACTGAATACCAAGTGGGCTACCTTAGTTGCATAGTAAGGATCATAACATTAAATACATACAATGTTCTTACTAGCAGATCATAACATAATGGAACAGAAAATTATACTTTGTATAGAGAGCGACAATGGAGATAATGGTTGTCGGGGTGCTGCTATGAGGTGGAGAGGTCTGACCGAGGTGGTCTTGAGTCTACTGCGGAACCTGGAACTTGTAATATTGCCTCTTTCCACTAGGGACATCATTGCTGCTTTCCAATACGGGTGCTTTGTAGAAAAAAAGCTTTGCCACACGAAGCGATTTGCCTACTACATGCTTCAATTCGCCTACAGGGTTGGCCTGAACAGACTGCAGCGTAATTTTAAGTGGAACCTGCAGTTTGAACACATTGCGAAAACGCCACCCGCTACTGGTAGGCTATCTCACCAACTTATCGTGTGTTTTGGCATTATTCTTCATGAAAGCTCTCTTGTACTCCATAATCAATGGAACATGTTCTGTCTGACTCTCTGAGCCTCCCGGGCTGTCAGACAATGACGGCGAGGATAGCCGAGCCGTGGGCTGAACTGACAAGGGACTTCATATCCGTCTGAGCAGGAAATGAGAGGCCCTGATGGGTGCTGATGAAAACACAGGGGAGAATATTAGTGATGGGAGATTGGACAGGCAACAAACCAATAGGCCTATTTCCCAGCTGTCGCAGGGCCGTTTGATAGGTTCTAACTGATGCTTAATGGAAAAGCATGAAACGCAAAACAGGGCTCAAATAATAGCCAAACGCACAATGTAGCCGAAATGATAGGTGCCCTAAGGAAGGTTTTAGACCACAAAAGGACTTGGTATAGCCTACATACAATGAATATATATTGTATTATATATATTTTAAACCACGTACACCCATGTGAGATGAATTTAAAATACATTTTTAGGTACAAAATGAGGTATTTACAGCTACATAGTTACACAGATCGCCATGTACTGTATTGGTACAACTTGTCGGCCTACAATTGGAACCGAAATACAGCACTACAATTTAGTCAATCCAAATATTTTTGGATTGAAGGCAGGAAACACTATGTATCTATCTTGCACCAGCCAACCCTGTGTATCGTCAACATAGAGCCAGAAAAACAAACTCAAACTCACCAAAATAACCAGTAGAGGGAGACAGAGAACCACCGTTAGACGTGGAACGGAAGCAGTAAAAGTATATACCGTATATATATATTTTTAGATCACATTTAACATACAATACACTTCTTCACGACTAGAATGATGACCAACTACACAACTACATACATCAACATATCGCTTTTGCTCTCATTTTTTAATAGGTAAAAATGCAAAGCTATCAGCTGATCAGCTCCCATCCGCCAATTAATAGTGTTTTTTTATGTTTATCTCCTCTTCTGGCCTAATTGCTACTCATAAGAGTAATGTATTTCTCGTGGTTAACCAATTTGTGACTGTAATTAACCGATTTTCTGTCCCTGTGGGAATAGTTGGCCGTTAAAATAAGGTGCGTTCTTGCTCAATGTGACTCTAGGGGGCAGTGTATCGCAGTGTGGTTGTAAGCTTGAGAGGGGATGGGAAATGGTGATGGTGGTGGTGGATGATTAGATTCCATTTCTATTCTGCCTTTAATCCAACTGTAAAATGCATAAGTGAGAGGCAGGCTTTTCTTCATTGTCAAGCAGGCATAAACTCTTAAAATGTCACACTTTCACCTAAAGAACACAGGCAACTGAGGAGAAATACATTCTGATTAACCATTTTATCTTTGGATATGCTTCGGTGGCAAAACCAACGGATATTTAAAACTAAATTATAAGCTTAAGCATCACTATTGGCACTATAACCACCCATGCCAATATGATATGCGAGAACAGCCACTTTAACAATAAATGTAATACTGCTAGAAAGGAGCAAAATTGACGCTTTTCCCCGGTGCCATGATGTGATTCATGCTTGGAGAATGTCACATTCTCTTGTAATCTCCACATCTCAGCGGTTTACAAGATGTTCTCTGTCCAAAATGGAAATCATGCACGTGACTCATGTATCTAATGCAAGATCACCCTACAAAGCAATGCTAACAGGAAGTAGTCTTCATGTAAGCTGTCATACAGTAAGTGACAGTACCAAATAACACGAGGCAAAAGCTTGTGTTTCTCCACTTAAAACATTTTATTACAGACAAAAGAAAACAAAATAAGCATTTGAGACACGAAATGAATCTAATGCCGGCGCACTGTTAATGCAAGTGATGTAAAAATATTCATTATTCAAATAACCATGTTATTTGATCAATAATAATAATAATAATAATAATAATAATAATAATAATAATAATAATAATAATAAACCCTGATGAAAAAGCCAAGACATTACTTCATATCATTCATAAATAGATGTGAAACCTGCGATCAAATTAAATTAGAATGACCATATTGTAAAACATGATATTCAACATAAAAAATGGGCTTCTAATCACTGGCTTGACAGGTAGAAGAAGAACATTTGGCAGGTTTATACACAAAATGAAAATATCTAGCCCATGATCATTCCTTCGAAACTGAAATCCTGCTACAGTGAAAAACAAAAAGCTTAAGAATAAAATGCCTTACGTTTTTGTCCTCACAAAAAAAATGATAAAGATGAGTTCAACACAACTCTAAAACACCTAATAAAACTAGTCAAAAACTTTTAAAACCCACTGTTATGTTTTTTTTTTCTTTAGTAACATTTCACATTTAGCAACTTTTTTTTTTTTATTCACCTGTACAAGTGGTGTTCGGAATAAACGAGGGATGGGGGGGGGAGGGGGCGGTTATAAGTGGGGCTGGTCCCTAAGACCAAGGGGGAGGATCTAAAGGAGAGGTTTCAACCTTTGACCTCTACAGTTCAGTCATGTCCTGAGGCCATGTGCAGAGAGGCGTCTCTCTAGCAAAGCTTTGCCAGTAAAGGGAACCATGGGTGCAGCCAAGGGACTTTACAGTCGTCGCGTCTCTCTCTGTCTGGTTTTCGTAAGAGAATCAACATCAGTGAACACAGTTTGAGCACAAGTTTTAGTGTGTGCACTTCCTCACTGAATCCCCCCGCACGAAAATCATGTTACCAAAATGAAAACAACTTTAAAAAAAGACAAAGAAAATAAGTAAAGCAAGGGATTGCAGCTTAATACACACATAATGGGGATCCATTTTGGTGATATTTACAATCACTCTTGTGAGAAAAGAAAAAACGTTCTTAGCTAGGCGCTAGGATGTTTTACAAATGTTCTGTGTGTGTTTATGACTCTTAGTTTAAGTTTTGCTTTGCTTCAATTTGAGAGGGTTTCAGTCTTAGCTGAAGGTATCCACCCTTGCTGAGGTGACACTGTTCTGTGTCCTGCGTTAGTTTCCCACCCAGGACCCCTGCACAGTAAGTATGCTTAGAGCATGTTATCTCTCCATGAGGGCAGTTCATGGCAAAACAGAGTAATTGTGTAAAAAAAAAAAATCTTCAAAACAAAATAAGAAGACTTTTTTTTTTTTTGGTCTTCAAATCCAGTATGTTGGTGCGAGCTTAAAGCTCACTGACCCCCGGAAAAAAAAACAAAAGATAGTTTGCAGATAAGGGAGGTAAAAACGCAAGAGCCTCAGGCTGTCCGGTCTTCTCTAAGTGCTTGGCAAATAAGTAAGGAACGTGTAGCAGTCTTTGGGATTTCAAAAATCCTTCAAAAAAAAAAGAAAAAAAAAAGAGAAAGACAAAATGGTGGAGAAAGCAGATACATCGGTGACGTTATGGTGGAAAGCTCCCTGGAATCTGACATTTGGAGGTCCTTCAGCTTCAAGTGAGGTAGAGAGGCTTGTCACGAGCTCCCATGCCAGTGCTGTGGATGAAAGTGAAGATTGCATCAATGTATGTGCCGAAAGACCAAGACTGATATGTCCACATGCTCACGTGTGTAGGTGAGCCTTTCTTTGGCTTTTATTTATCCCTGATTTAATAGTATAAGTGGGCCTTTCATTTCAAGGGGCACCTGTCCAAGAAACATCACAACAAATAATGCATGTCAACACAAAAATGAAGTGTCCGAAAACACATACAATCTCTTCATGTTTTATTTAACGTGGTACTCTATGTTGTTTCATGCAACTGAGCTTCTGACATGCTGTACTGAATTCCACTGGCGTTGGCTGTGTGGTCATTAAACTGAATTGAGAATATGAATATGAATAACACAAATCTAAGCCCTCTTTTGTTTCTCTATTAAATCTAATACAGTATATACATACAGTAATAGCCAAGCGGTATCTGAAATCATCATATAGAACTGTACCTGTAAAAACTGTAGTCATCTGTAGTCACTGTAAGTCTTACAGTAGGAGGAAAACCTACCACTCTTTATCATCCGTCTCACATTGCGGCTAGCAACAGTATTTCTATTTTAGATATTTTAAACCTAAGCATGATCTCATGCAACCTTCAGGTTCAAACTACCAGCTGCCACAAGACTTGGAATAGTAACACCAAGTTTCAGGTGCGAGACAAAAACGACAGTCCCCTTGTGACTGCTTGAATAGCTTCATTCAATAACACAACGCGTGCCGGGCCAAAACAATACCAAACTTAATTGCATGTCACACGTTATCCAAGCACGGGAAGAGTGTTGTTCTGCTTCTGCATTACCATTTCAATTTCAAAGAGACGCTCCCTGACGCTCTAGCAAGGAAATCGCAGTTTGTGATTAATATTGTCTGTCCCTAAGTGTCTAAGTGAAGTGGTTTAGAGCAACTCATTTGGAAAATGAATAACTAGAATGTCAAAGACAAATATCCATTGTTCTCCCAAAAGGAAGAGAAACTCTCTCTGTTTTTTTATAGAACATTGTATGATCTGAAAACGTAATTGCCTCAACAGCAAGAACATCGAATCCCATGTGAGCTCTATTCGCTTAGATGGGAAATTAAATTGGTGCTCACCTGCAGTGGTTGGGTCCACAGTCCCTGTTGCAGTACTCACTGTCCCAGTCAGGGTTCTGGCCATGCACTGGGTTGGGGGCCCCCGGAGACTGGGAGCCCCCAACACTGTTCTGGTAGTCAGCCTGAATGTGGGGGAATCCCTGCGGAAGACCAATGTGAGAATGTGACAGTGGAAAAAGCTACGGGACAGCCATGCATTCTTAATGGGACTGTCTTCAGTGGACCAACCTGTTGGCTGACTGGAGGGGAATGCAGGGACGCCTGCAGGCCCATTTGGTGCGAGATGATTGGCTGGGACTGCACCTGCTGCATGCGGATTGGCTGGTTGAGCAGGGAGCTCTGGTGCAGGGAGAGCTGGGCGTGGGGGTGCAGCGGCGGGCTGATCTGGAAGGGGGCGGGGGGCGAGGCACTCATGCTGGGCGGCAGCATCTGCGACTGGCTGAGGGTCCGGGCCAGGGCGTGGCGCGGCGGGCCGGCGAAGCTCTGCAGGTCGGACAGGGGGAAGGAGCCCGGCGGGCCCAGGTAGGGGGAGGAGGACTGGGGGGGCACACTGTACAGGGGCTGCTTGGGGGGCAGCAGGTGGGAGGGCTGGCTGGTCTGCTGGGCACTTTTTGGTTCGGGGTCGTTGTACGTCTGCAGAGAGGCAGAGGGTGAGAAGACACACCCACACACACACACACACACACACACACACTACTGTGCAGGTAGGCCACCTCTGGGGCTCCAACCCATCACCTTCCGGCTGGGAGGCGAACCCCCAGACCACCACTAGCCTATCCTATCCCGCCCCACAAACCCAGCATGGTCTAGCAGGGGGCGGGATAGGCTAGTGGTTAGCGTGGTCAGGGTGGTCCACCCGGAGGGTCGTAGGGTCGACCCCCAGCGAGCCCGGGCCTACACGCCTCACCCCTTTAGCAGCTGCTAAACGACCTGGCTGTTTTACGGGGCCCTATGAAGACGCAGATATCTACCGGTCGTTGCCGTGGTATTCTGAATCAAGCCCGCAATAATTCATGGGCCAGCTCGTATGGCACGCATCCCAGCCCCTTGCACTGTCCATAAACCACAGTGTCCAATCCATTATAACGAACACTGGAAAGGCCATGAAAAGTACTACGGCGTTCGTCACTTTACGAGGGCCGCGGTATCTTCCCTCCCCCTCCCCCCCCCCCCTCCCCTAAGCACACATATTTAAGTCACGGGAGCCATTTAGGCTTAAGACCATTGTGTTTCTGAGACTGCTTGTGGCTTGTGTCCGGGCCGACGGGCGTCGCTGAGGGAGAGCAGGTGCAGAAAGCCTGTGGATGACCGACACAACTATCTCCACGGAGCGTGAACTTTTCTCCTTGCTGCACTCTGAGCCGGTGCAGCGCCCTGGGGGGGGGGGGGGGGGGGGGGGGGGGGGGGGGGGGGGGGG
>JAOEHI010000022.1:1328333-1343413 GCA_025447815.1 Percopsis transmontana
TGTGTCAGTGTAGTTAATTAGTTTTATTTTATAATCAGTTTATTCGTTATTTCGATAGATTGTGAGATAGAGAGAGAGAGAGAGAGAGAGAGAGAGAGAGAGAGAGAGAGAGAGAGAGAGAGAGAGGGAAAGAGTGAAAGAGTGGAACGGAGAGCAAGTGAATCTAAACAAAATGGATGGAGAGAGGAAAGCAATGTAGAGAGGAGAGGCTGAATGGAGATAAGGGACATGAGCCCATATGACATGTTGAAATGAGCATTGTACTGGACAGTGCAGCGACCACGCATTGGTTTTAAAGACACAGACAGAATGGAGAATGTTCCACGTGCACTCTCAATAGTCTCTTAAGACTAATGAGAGTGCACGTATAACACTGCACATCCACAGTAAACGGTAACATTCAGCTCGGAAGTTGGCGTTCCACAGACCAAAGTGCAAAATACGCTAGATAAATGAAAGAGAGTTTTCACTCCCTGAAACCTAGTTAGTGTGCAAATTACGAGAAATATCTGTTTTTTTTGCGTTGCTAGTAAAAATAAATAAATAGTAAAGGTTCAATGGCCTTAAGAGATTTAGCAGCCCGACAGCCAGACTGAGGTACAAGCACTCGACGGCTGATCTCGCAAAGAAGAGCCTCTTTCAAATAAGAGTTCAAGAACATCAATCAAAGATTGGTGGAGGAATAATCTTCCGGCATTTGCCGACCGAAAAAAATGAAAATGCCGGGCTAGATTTAACCGTGAAAATATAATACCCAAGTCGGACGGTTTTCTACAATGAGCCAGAATTAGGCATGCACAGCATTCTCTGGGCAAAGAAGCCCAAATGTGTAGAGAATCCAAACCTCAGACAACATCTTTTTACGGTGTGTTTGAGGTGTGGAGAAAGCTCGTGACACAGAATAGGAATCAAAATGACAATTTATTATCCATCTTTGGTTATACTTGATGAACCCCGGCCAGTGCCACATCCAGTTTGTTTTCACAGATGGCCTGTACATAGAGCAGGGATATATATCGCATTTTCCAGTAGAGCTCTTTGCCTTTGCAAACATGGACCTCTCTGCACCAGCATACAGCAGAAGCGAATTACTTAGTCCAGCTGTTGGCGACTCTAAGCCTTTATAAGGTTTATAAATAGCTGAATGCACATGCCTAGATCATCAGTGGCAATGTCACGGCAAAACGCCGAAAATAACTTTTCTGTTATTTTTTTGATCACTAACTGAAACTCGGGAGCCTTTGGAGCAAAGAGTGGGCTCCTGAAAATCATGTGCTATGACAAACAGGTCAGTCCGGATAAAATGATTGTGACATAGTCCTTCCCTGAACCGTTCCTGATTAGGTCCAATGTCAACCCCTTATAAAACTGTCAGGGCACGTTTGTCAGAAGAATCGTTCATTCAGTTGTCCATTGCATCTAAAGACAAAGAAAGATTTAGTCTCGACACAAAAAAAAAAAAAAATATATATATACTGTATATTGTTTATATATACTGTATAAACTGTACAATCTTTCTGTTTGTGCTCTTCCGATTTAAGCAATGTAGGCTTGTTTAATCTATAACATATATTTTTTGGAGCGTATGCATTCTGTGGTAATTAAAAAAATAACATATGTTTGGCTTTAAATATGCAAAATCCCCACAATGAATCATTACACACAAAAAACAAGAATGTTTTTCTGAATTCACTCAACATTACGAAGGTATCATGTTCTAATAGCACCACAAATTCCAATCCTACCTTGCCAAATTATAATTTGAGTGTGATTTTGTAGCTAAAAACAAATGTTCCCATTACTCTTATGTGTAGAGCTGTCTGTGAGTATGACCAAGGCTGACCATGGCTTAAAATATATACGCTCCTCATCTGGAAGCCATTACAGCTCCATGTCATGCTGTCCATCTGTAAGCAATGAGCGGGAGCGCACGTCAGAACCACCGCACAGAGCCCTGAGTACAACCAGGCAGTCATCCAAAGAACAGCGCTCATCAATTAAAAATACAGTTCGCTCAACAATTACCAACCGGAAGTATAGATGCATTGCCATGATCTGAAGACATGAAAGGAGATGGGTGGGAATTGTGCAGACCCAGAAGAGACCATTATGGAATTTGTACCCATGTCTGGTACAGTAGCCTTGCCAAGCCATAAATATACACAAAAGGCTGTTTGATGTGTTTTGTTAGTATTTCCTGACACACATAGGCTTCCATGTCTGAGCCGGCAGTTTGATTTCCACCAACATTCCCACTGCAGATATTCTAATTTCAAGCTGAGCCAAAACATGAGCTGAATTACTCTGCAAGGTTTATTTCAATGCGGGAAATGATTGACAGCCGTAAGCAGCTCCTACCCACCCGCCTTGCCTTGTGTTGGACCTACTTAATGACTCTAAATTGCTAAGTCGAGGTCCTTGTATTTGGTAATGTGGCAAAAACAGTGGCAAGTGTGAGCTAATTAGATTAACACCAGTTTAACGAGCTGTTGGAGGGGCCCCCGCAGATTGGATTTTAATAAATAGTGGCAAAAGCATCTGTTACGCACTTCCTGGCTCTGCTGGCATCCTAATTGGCCCCAGTAGGTTGCTGTAGCTCAGCATTACGCACTGCAATTTAGGAAGGAATGAAAAATGCCTAAAGTCGGTTCAGGTGGGTTTAAAACCCCCCCCCCCCAAAATTTGGCCATAGATTTGGCGCCAGAGGTTTTGTCAATAAACAACCCCTATTACTATAATAAGACAGTAGCGGTGTCCACAGGCCCTGCACACTAAAGTCCCCTAGTAGGAATACACGGCATCAAAAAGTTTAGGTTAAACACGGCTGCATTTGTATATTCATCTTTTGCGATTGTCCATTTTCTAGATTAAATGGCCCTGTGAAGAGGTCTTCATGGAGGGAACTACACTGAAAGGAAAAACAATTAATCAAACATGAATAGGCGACCATAGCGGGGTTATTTCCATAGCAACAGCCTGAGGGGACAACTCAGACCCTTTAATGTGATCTGGTGATGTTTCTTTGTAAACATCCACGCAGTGGGGGGAGAGAGAGCCAATGAGAGACAGCCTGGCAACAGAGGCATCACAGGGCAGCAACCTCTTGGTATCAATCGAAGTTTTCATTATCTAGCAGTGAAAGGGAAGAAAAGCACTCTGAAATGTTGGGATTCTGGGCCGTTTGGGGGTGATGTGCATCTTGGCACTATTTCTGCAAGTGACACGTGCCTAATGGAAGCATCTAAAGGAACCAAAGTACTTTGCAGCAAAGCGTGTGATTAATAACAAAAGTATGCGAACGAAAAGCCCTCTTCCAAGAAATCATAACGGCAAAATGTTTTTTTTTGTTTTTTTTTACACACAGGACAGTGGATATTCACCTCCGGGTTTTGCAAACTTAAAGAGTCGCCCTAAAGCTGATGAGAAAATCCATTAAAATGTAACATATTCATAACGTTTTTTCTCTCTCACACTAGGCAGCTTAGTCACGGAAATCATAGTCACTTACACGCTCATACGCAACTTTCCACGAGTACAATTTTCTTCATTGCCTTCCTCTCCCAGACTCCAGCTGTGACCAGCACAAGACAGCGCGCAAACATTACTAGAAAAGCTATTATGAGGGACTGCTCACTGGTTGCCATAGGTACTAAATGCAAATTTTCATCCAGGGTATAGTTGCCGTTGCAAATTGATTGGGTGGGGGAGGGTTGGTGGCTTGTTGTCAGGGCAACCTGCTTTTGTTTGGCCACAGACACGAAGAGCCGTTGACAAAGGTGAGTCGAGTCCATCAGATGCAGAACAGCAGATGCAGAAGGCACACGCCAAACACTGAAAGGTTACTTGCTGAGAGAGTAACCTGATTCCAGTCTATAGATGAGAAGCGCAGCATAACTATACAGTAGCAGAATTGTAATCGAGTTTACCGCAGTGCCCTCTGCATATAACTGAAAAAAACACCCTTCAGGAGCTCAAGGCAGGATAGTCTAAAGGCAGGATAGTCTAGTGGTCTAGGGGTTGGACTCCTCGCTAAAAGGTCGTGGGTTCAATCCCCAGAGTTGGTCACCCGTTAAGCATCCTTGAGCAAGATGCCTAACCCCTATCTGCTCCATGTAATAGCAGCACGTCATTGTAAGTCGCTTTGGATAAAAGCGTGTGCTAAATGACCTAAAAGAAAAAAGTCAGCAATCCCTGTAATTTGATCAATCGAAGGAACAGCTTGTTGTTTCCCCAAAGCATTTAAACAAAGACATGTCCAGCGTGGGTTACTCCTCTCCCTCAAACCGCCACATCGACACTGTCTGGCCATTGAGACAAATGAAGCTAGCGAGCTACCTTCATTTGTTGCCCCCCGCGGCACCCGCGCCGTCAATCGCAGGAATCCTTAACCTCCTCGCCGGCCCTCTCGCCCTAAACCCCGGTGGTGAGAATAATGGCTTCTTTGCGGCGGGCTGCGCCAAGCTATTGTAGAATCACAGAGCGGTTAATTGAAACAAATGACTCTAATAATGGGACATTATCCCCACAGGCTGGCTTTGTGGTGGGCCTAATTAACGTTGTGGTGGCTGGCGCAGAGGACAAGTCGCCGCGCTGATTCCTCAAAGGAGGCAGCCCAGGCCCCCTTTTAAGTGGGCAGAGCGTCGCTCTCCCGCTCTCGCAGCGCAGGAGTGTGCCGGGTCATGTTAAAACCAGCGTGGTGAAAACAAACATGTTAAGTCAACCCCTCGGGTGCCTCTGTATGTGGCCTCTTACCCACCCCCTGGCTTTCAGCACCTAGCTGATCTGGAGTCAGGTCTAGTAGCCCGGAGATCTGGAGTCGGGTCTAGATTCCCCTGCTTTCCAGCACTATTTTGAAACCTAATTGGAGCAGAGCTCAAAGAGCACAAAGTTCAAAAGAGCAGTTTTCTCACCACTGATACCTCCTTTCTGCCATTGTTTACCCATGTTCATGTATTCACAATGTCAGCTGCAATCCAATTCTCAAGTCTCTATGACTATGCTGTTTTAAATATTCATTAGCCCTAAGAGTTGCCTAAGGTTATTTGAATTAGCGCCATGAATATTCATGCGTTGCAATTGATGTTCATTTGTTTTTAATGTTCAATCCGTTAATACTCCTATTCATTATACTTCACGTTCCAACCATGCATACTAAGAAGCAAAAATAAGCTTTGCTTTTTATACTAGAATTGTCTTTGGGATATGTATTTATATTAATTTGTATAGAGTGCCCGACCAATGATCTTGTTGTCATTTCTCTTGACAACCTGCGAGACACATCGCTCAGACCTGTTGTGGAGAGAAAAAGCTAAGGTCATTCGTCTTATTGTAGAATAGAAAGCCACAGCAGACAACATTCTTCTGTAGAAAAACGTGATTTATCAGGGAATGTCACTGAGATGACAGATATATCTCAGTGAACAGAGTCAAGACTTAAGTCTAAAGCACACAGAAAATAAAAAAGATACTGTTTCTATTAGATGCATTGGTCAAAGTAAATTAAAGCCAATCTGAAATATGTCAATGGTATTTTATGATGGTTTTTAAATTGTCACAGAAAAGGAAATATTATTATTGTTATATTTATATATTGATTTGACAGTGTAACTCCTAATTGGAGTGTATATGCCAAAATTCACTATTTCCTTCTTACTCAAACTACAGTGAATATGGGGCCACCCAGAACCCCACCCCTCAGTCCAGGCCAGGGTATATATTTTACCTTCCCCCTTATGTCTTAAAGTTCTACTAGGACATACCTGTATAACTATCAGACAGGTACTGTATTCTTGCAGGTATAGTACCGTACACACTGTAGTATGCCTCAGCCAGGACAGTTGAGTGTACACCGAAGAGTGTCTTGTAGGTTCCGTCTTCCCTTTCATTTATTTTATTGTATTTTAGGCATTCACTTTGGCCACTGATCAGTTTCAATATTTCATAGAATGTTTCATAACACGTGTACAACATTGGAAGACTTAATGTGACCTTTTTAAAGGAATGGTGCAGCCTCTACCTACCTATTCTGGCACTGTCAATAACCACAGCCGTCAATATAGTTTTATGGCGCTATATTAAAATGACGGTGGCCTTTTCCCTCGCTGTCTAAGCCCTAAATGCCAAGTGATGCAAAATAAATTTCCTTTATAAATGAAGTCAAATTAAGTCAATCTCACATAACCTTGTAGCAATCAGTTGCTCTGACAAAAATTATATACACATGGATACAAGCACACCCAACACCTCTCACACACATTTCCAGTCACACACACACAAACCCAATTATACTGTAGACATACTGTACATGTGGCACAGTTCAACATGGTAATGTGTACTTGCATTAATTTATGTACTCGCACACATAAACACACTGGTGCCTTAAAGGTTACGTCAAAATACAGTGAACCACAAAGCCTAAAGTTAATTATACAAACTATTTGAAATAGACATCTGTGGGTGTTGTTTTAATAGCCAAAACTCTCTAATAAAACAGCCTAAAACAGTCTAAAATATGGGCCGTCTGTGGTCTATTAGGAACAAAAACTTCCTGCCAAAAATAACAGTGCAGCACCGCGTGTTTAACAAGATTGAACAAATCGCCAATGTGGATCACATGATTGCAATTCATACTTCAAACTTTGCAACTGCTTTTTTGGTGGTGAAGGATTTATCCCCAACACAGCCTCATTACGCCTGTAATGAGACAGGGACTGACTTTTAGTTTCAATATTTAAATGTGCCGGCATCCCTCAGGGCTCCGTGTTGGGGCCGCTTCACAAACCCCTCCACGACCTCTCATTACCGCGTGGCAGAGTTCCCTGGTTTTTCTTTTTTGTCTCCTCAAAGAGACAATTCTCCTTGGCATCTCTCGTTGCCAGCCAGGCCTAGAGAACCAGGGGGCCTGATGAACATGAGAACCCCTCCCCTTTGCTCGGATGGAGAGGATACTGACAGCCAAGGGTGAGATAGGGATTCTCTCTCAGTAATAAGGGCTCCCACTACAGAATGTTACATTTCACAGGACCCAGTCATCCAAAACTTGGCTCTTTCTTTCTTGGCTCAAAGGACCTGGGTGAGGGGGTCAGTGTTGTTGGGGTGGAGTGAGCAAGGAAGCCGGCAAGTGCATCTGAATCACAGCAATTTCTTGGGTAACCCCGTTCCTGTTTATTCCCATTTCTTTCAGTCCTAAAAATAATAAAATAAATACGGCAATGTTCGAAAAATGTCTCATAACTTAAAGCCAGGACTATTAGGAGCAAGAGCTGACTGTCACAGTAAGCATGACACGAAACAGCCTCCTAGGAAAGTATTAAAAGCAGCGAGGATGTATATCCTGCATTCACACACTGGAATTTGTTATGGTCTAATAAATGTTTCTTGACAGCTGTTTTCCCATCAACTAACGGCTATTTCGAGACGGCATGAATTCGGTATGGGGGGGGGGGGGGTCTCTCTCTGAAACACAAGACTGTTCTACTGGTCTAAATTCCACATTTAATGAAAGCACAACACTAATTTAATGGACTTTTAACGTCTCCAGCTACTGTACGGAATGACGATGGTCAGTCTCTGCTCCTTTCCACGCTATAATAATTTAACTGTGTTTGCTGTTCGATCCAAGCGTGTTGAAAAAATATAAAAGAGAATCCCAAAGCAGGAAGAAGTTTACAGAGCTTTTAGCCTTAGGCTAAATGTTGTACAAAAACCAGCAACATCATCCCCTGAGATGAAGCGTATCTGCTGCTCCAGCTGAGCTTGTATTTGTTGGAGGTTTTATATCTGCACTGCACGATAGCTGTCATTGCCGGGTGGTGTATCCTTTAAACTACTGCTGTTGACTTTTTTTTTATTTTTTACATTTTTCAGAGATGTTGGAATAGGACTTGCTGAATGATTACAAATTCAGTGTTCTATCTATCTCATCCCGTGCTGTTGGGTTCACCGCAATGCTTTTTTCAAAATAGTGAAATTCATTTCTTACAGTAGCACTGGGAGAAACAAGCCTGGCTGCCTTTGCCTATCCAGTCTCATTAAATGTAATCCTCCAGCAGACATGAATTTAGGTTCCCGTTATATGCCTTTATCAGTATGAAATTAAGGTTAATTGACTTTGTTGGGGAAACGTCAAATGAAACATCCCTAATGGAGCCAAAATGAAAATAGCCTCATCTTCAATTGCTTTAAAATATTTCTCAATATACAGCCTACTTTCCAATTCTTCAGCTCCAGAAATAAGCTCCTCTCATCCCAGGAGATAATAAATGAATTGAATCCCCCATCGCACCCCCCCCCCTTTCTTTCTTATCGGTCATCTATTTTTCCAGAGTAAGCTATTACTTGCAGGGGTTGCTAGGCAACAGGAAATATTAATAGCAGCTATTATTAGCCAGGCTCTGCTAGAGTAGCACTAAAATGTGAAAGTAGGAAACATGAATGTGTTACATAAATCTTTGGACCTTTCTTAGTGTGTGCAAGTCTCTGTTTGTGTGGTGATTTATTGCAATGACGGTACATTTATGAGAAAAGAGGGTGTGAAATAGGAAAATGGAACATTACCCTGAAGGGCTATTTGGAAATAAATAATTGCAAAGGTGAAACAAAAGCTTTTTTAAAACCAAGCTCTCCCTCTCTGCCTCGCTCTGAAATGTTACACATCTGCATGCATGCTAGCATCTGAACCGCCGCAGAGACCCACTGATACTGTACTTTTAACAACAAGGACTGATTTGTTGCAGCATCATAAAATCAACTCAACCAAATAACAGAGATTATGTCTAGTTGGTCTGGTAATAACTGCGGTAATCTTTGATCCTTTACTAATAACTTCTCATAGCAGATGTGCTATACATGTTCTGGTCAACACCATCTTCCTGATGCACCGGGGGGATGTTTAACTCGCTAACCATGAGATCGTGGCCTAATCCTGAAGACTCGTTTAATGGAGGCCTTAGCTAAGTCTCACGGAAAATGTAGTGTGCATTTGGATTCTGAGAATCACATACAGTAAGACCTGATTATAGGAGGATAAATGCCACAGATACTCACATTAAAGCATAAATATTCATGATGGGGGGTGGGGGGGGTGGGTGAAAAAAAGTAATATTTATGTCAGATGAAAGTATATAATGCTGAATAATTCACTACACAGGCCATCTATAATTCATCGGGTTCGATTCTATGATTAAAGCATCTGAATGTGTTTGCCAGGGGTGTTTGTATGTTCATTCTGAAGCATGCTTAACACATGAAAAAGTCACTTTACTCCTGGTAGAAGCTAGGTCCTCCGCATGCTTTTGAAAGGGAAAAGTAGCTGACAAGTGAAATCCCTTATCCCCGTGCCCCCCCACCCTTTAGATTCTAAGATTCTCACAAGAAACACACCCTCCCCTCTATCTTATGGCTTTGCTGATCACAACAAATGAAAATGTGTGTGTCCCTGAGTTTGTTGTGCTTCTTTCTTGTCTCACTTTGAGGCAATAAGATCTTTGAGTTGTGCTCCTGAATGGATCTTAAAAGGGCTACAGAGGTCTAGAATAGATGAAGGAGGGTGTCGCTATTGAAATATATAAATTATGCATATTTCAGCTACGGGCCTAACTTTTTCTGCTTCCTGGATCACGTACCACACTAATTATTATAACAATACACAGCTGTTACTGTATGTCAATATTAATGGTGAAAAACGGAAAACAGAAACATGATTAGAGCTCTAAGCAGTAAATGACTTTTATGGTCAAATATAATTATTTTATTTTTTTTAAATTGAGATTAGTATTGGAATTGTGAAACCAACAGCTATCATGACACCCCTTGGATCGCCAGATACGTGTGTCTCAACATTGGATAAAGTGGAAGTACGCTGCTGTGGAGAATGTCAGGCAGTTTATGGGTAAGGAAGAGCTTTGTACTGTATCTATGCCTCACCACCACGGACAAAGCTTTGCCTAGAGTGATTTCTGTGACTGCAAAGGCAAAAAAAAAAAAAGGCCGAAAAAATTATGCGACTGTCCATGAAAAACATACAGTGCAGTTGTGTTTCGGGACCACCGGAGGCTTCCAATTGGCCACGTTATCCTACGCGGCATAAAGAATGGACCTCAGGTTGTCTTCTGCGCAAGTGTCATGTGAGCCACTGCGGAAGCTAGACCTAAATCCAGAGTGGATTTGGTAGTGTGCGGGACATGAAACCAACGGGACGGTGCATACTCACTGAGTGCATGGGCCCGGAGAGGAGGTGGCTATCCTGGCCAAGCATGTTGGACATCATGAGGGCTGGCAGCTCAGGGTAGGAGTAGGGGTTAAGCAGGCCATTGTGAGGCAGGGAGTGGAAGGGGTACCCTGACTCGTGCTCCATGAGGTGCAGCAGGGAGGGGTCAGCGTGGTTGGGGGGCGTGATGGGGGGGATCTCATAGTCTTCATCCCCAGCTCCTCCTCCTCCACCTCCCCCACCGTTGCTGCCTCTGCCCTGACTGGAGTAGCTCTAGAAGGAAAGGGAGAAAATAGTAAATGAGCGAATGGGAAATGATGAAGAATACGTCACAGCGTCAATGAAGGCAACATTACAGCAAATTTAGCTGGAATTCTAAGGCTTAAATCTCTGCAGAAAAATCACTGCAGATAGATAATGATACAATTAAAACTGATTAGATTACAAAAGTATGAGGAATGTATTCATAACACAGACGAGCAGTTATTCTGATGTGAACCACTGTACAGAATAAAACACTCGAGGAATCTTGAGTGCAGCCTCCAGAGACTTCAGAATTCAGTGCGGGCCCACAATCCTTTTAAATACACTTAATTAAATTCATAACTGAAAAAGCGCCACTGACAGTCACTCTGAAACCCGGGCTGGCGGGGTGACACACCTGACGCGTTCTGCTATGCAATAAACGACCTCCCTCTTGTTCCCAGCCAGGTAAAATGCTTAAGAGTTTGTAGCATTAATAACATGATTCATGAGCAAGGACCGCGGTTGTTCCTTCCAGAACCCATCTTGACATAATATTGCACTAAGAAATATGGTTTTGTGTTCTCAAAAAGCACAGTGAGCGTATTCACTGGGGAATGAAAAGCAATTTTGTCAGAAGCAATCTGATGTCGACCCCCCCCCCACCCCCCTTTATAATGACTGAGGAAAATTAATCATCACAAATAATATTCCAGTGTCAGCTATTCAAGAGCTTTTTAATAGAATTTTTATTATTCATGTCTCGTGGCACGCATCAAGCAGTCCGTTCTGCAACATTTCAGAAATCAATTCAATATCATCTTCGTGTAGGCTGTCATCTTGCCTGCCAGTGCAGACATTCATCTTGCAAACAAATACTTTTAGCAAACAAATGGCAAGAAACACGGAGAAACATACAGAACGTCCCCACGAGCTGTGCCGGTGCTTGAACACAGGATAAAAGTCTCATAATATGCTTTACCTTTGGAGGAAAAATAATAAAAGTCAGCAAGTTGGCTATGAGTGGGTGATGTGCTAGTTTATATTCCCATATCACTTGCTCTACCAACATGTAAATATTATCATTGAGAATTCTTCTCGCTTCAAAAAAAGGTATTGCAAATGGGAGAACAGTTCTTATGATGTTATCAAAGACTCATTTTTGTCTAATGAATAAAACTAATTTTCCATTATGTGTGACTATTTCTGCCTATTGAAGAAGAGAGAAAATACAGGGTTTGTTTATGGTGGATAAAAGTCTAGAGAGAACATCCTGTAGCTGAAAAGTTGCAGATTTAGTCTCTGCAACAACGTGTGTGTCTGTTGAAGTGTCTCTGAGCAAGTCAGCACTGACACTCTACACCTAAATGTAGATTCAATCCCTTAACAGAGCAATAAACTGTTTTCCCTGAAGGCTCTTCCTTGTGTGCTAAAACAGCTGTTAGACTGTTTACTGACACCTAATAGTGGGAGGAGCAACTGAGCCAATGCTAAGCCCATACTTAGCATTGGCCATGCTATAATATGAATAGCTCATAGTATACAAAATGTAATCTCCGTTTTATGTGTGTACATTATTTAAAACATATTTAAGATAATAAGTATAATTTTGGCATACATCAAATCTTTATGGGTGCAAACATCACTTAGTGATGTTTTAAAGCTGTTAAGGACAACTTTTGACGTTTTTGCAATGTAGTCACATCAACTCAAAGAGTTAGAAAAACACAACTAAATATGGTCAGGAAAGCAATGTAAGCTAATATTACATTAAATTGCTATACAAAATTGTATAGCTAATTACCAAAAATGTCAGTATTTGAACAGTAGGAAATAGTTAAAACTGTAGATGATTTATTCTTTCCTTTTGTGAAAGCCAGTCCATTCAGCCTTGTTCAAAATAAAATACATCACGCTTTTTGGACGTATCTGCTCAATAAGATGAAACATAACTGATGTCATATGCATGTTCAAAGCCTTAAATCCTGTCTGGGGCTATTTTACAACCGCGCCTTCTCTCGCCGTTGTGTATTTTATTTATTTATTTTTTACAGCTTTTTATGATACCCTTGGAGATAAAGCACAGGACAAGGACATTACAAGTTTAATATTTTCAAACACGGATAAATAATTCATAAATATACTGTCTTTCAGGACACAGGCGGAGTGGATGAGCAAGAGAAGGGTCAAAAGGAAACGCCAAATGTCTATTCAGCCTTCTCTCACTAGCCTTCACCCTTCTGGAGGTGAAATTAAAGCAAATCTTTCACATCTTGACAAGGACATCTATTACACCTTTGAAGATACAGTACTACTGTACATACCTGCTCACATGTACAACAGTACCTGAGATAAGATGCTTCTGCTTATATTAAACTGTATATTCTGCATGAATAGATGATGAGGAGAAATGAAAATACTATGTATATGTATAGACACTGTATATTCTAGATTAGACATGTTAGACAATAAACATGCAAGTAATGTACGAGTTCTAAAATATTTGTGGGTCACCAATTGCAGACCCTGTTTCCTTGAGAAATTGAGATATTTTAAACTATGATAAATGTATTTTATACAATAGGAAATAAAACCATCCAGATTTTGTAAGCTCCACCTCTACAATTTGCTTCGCTTTACCAGGCTGGGAACTCTCAATTGAAAACCAGCCAGGCGGTGCCAATATATGTCAATCAAAATCATTAGAAAGGGGATTAGATCACCTTCAACCAATCAGAAAAAGACCCGCACGGGGATGATTTTCCGAACACAGGCCCTTAATTGCTGCCGGCGCCAACTGAACTAGCCACCTGGAAGATAGCATGTCTGGCAACAATCACATAGTCTATAAGTGGACAAAGGCAACAGAGTTGTGCAAAGGAAGGCCTGTCATTGTTGATAAGAAAGAAGGAGCCACAGATTGACTTGGTGACGGGCGCGTGACTGAAAAATGCCAAACACACATCCAAACACTGAAGTTTGTTGACTTACTAATTCCGGTATTTAAAAAAAACAAAAAAAAAAAGAAAACAGCAAAAGAAAACAACCTTCCGCGTCACAAAAACTCCTTAGCGCGTCTATACAGCGCCCTATAGAAAGTCATTCAGCCATATGCTACTTCAGTGGAATTAAATGACAGTGAAGCCTGCTTTTAGCGACAAACAACAGCTGGCCACGCATACATAAGGGGTCTCGTCCATCCATTCTGCATGGCCTGGCTAGACGGACAGCGTCTTTATAACATCGTATGGGGGGATGTCAAAATTCACCTTCACCGGTTAACCTTTCGGGGGGGGAATCAGCCTGGGAGACGAGGTGCTGAACTTTGCTGAAGGGAAACTACAACGGGGGCCGTTCGAGGGACGCTCCACAAAGGCTCTGTGACCCGGCTTTGAAACGACAAGAAACTCAATTTGTTTGATGTATCAACAGGAGCAGATAACGTAATACAGTAGATAGAGCCTCCCCCCCCCCCCGACTGACTGACAGGGAGACAGAACTGGGGTAGGTTGTGTTTGTGTGTGTGTGTGTGTGTGTGTGTGGGGGGGGGCGTTTCACCGCATCCAATTGCAGCTCAGGGTCATAGGTAGTGTCCGTCACTGAGAGACAGGTGGGCTGGGGTGGGCTTCAACATACAGCCAATAGTCGGAGTGAGCTAACCTCTTTTTTTTTGCAAACCCCCACCACCCCTTCCATCCACCAGCAATTCTCTCAAATGTCACATCAAAATGGATCTCATTTAGCTGGGTAAAGACCTGGCTCTGGGTTGCATATGTGGGTGGAGCAGCTCTGGACAGAGCCTGAACTCTTAAAGCAGCAGAAAGGAAGTATATTGAAAGGTGTGAAGAAGGCGGCACTGCAGAAATTCATGTCAGGTCTATTAAAATAACCTTGAGGGGGCTAAAATGGGGGAAAAAAATATATACAGCACACACACACACATATATATATATACAGTATATATGTGTGTGTGTGCTGTATATATCTGATCTTAGTACCAAAACAAAGGCTGGGTGTTTTGACAAGAAGCAATACTGTGGTTGCAGCCACATTTCCTATTCTTATTCATTAGAGAGAATATCATAAATAAATAAAATATGTTGTCTCGTAGTCACCCCCCCCCCCCCAAGGGAACATGGAAGCCGCGGTAATCACATATGGCACAATAGCTCGCCCGTAATCCCCTTTATTTTATTTTCATGATGTCACTCTCTTTAAGCCTCCTGCTTTATGAGTTGCAAACGGAGTAGAGAGTGAGAGTGGGAGAGAGAGAGAGAGAGAGGAGGAGAGGAGAGGAGAGGAAAAAACGAGGGAGGGGTGAAAACAAATGATGTGGATCCCCCATTGTTCTTTCTCTGTGCCCTCATTCCAGTCAGGGTAATAAGAGAACATTGTGATTTACTGTCAGCGAAGCGCAAGAGTGCATCACAGAGAATCCACTGCGGCAGGGGCCATTAAAATAGATTTAACTTCCCACAGTATTAGGCCAGATGTCTACACTTCTATTATATTTCAATCAGCCATGACCTTGGTATCCACATGATGAGGAAGATCGCAGAGAGAGAGAGAGAGAGAGAGAGAGAGAGAGAGAGAGAGAGAGAGAGAGAGAGAGAGAGAGAGAGAGAGAGAG
>JAOEHI010000022.1:1373939-1387392 GCA_025447815.1 Percopsis transmontana
GTGTGTGTGTGTGTGTGTGTGTGTGTGTGTGTGTGTGTGTGTGTGTGTGTGTGTGTGTGTGTGTGTGTGTCACCAGACCTCGCTGTGGTATGCATGGCCTTCCTCGGGCACAGGGCTATGAAAGCAATTGTGACTGTGATTCTGTAGTCAGCAAAACGCTTGAATGGACCTGGGTTAGCATGCGCACACAGATACACAAACAGGCACACACACACACACAGATATACACAAATTCATGCACACGCGTCCACACAGACATACGCACAATTTTGTGTACATAATACACACAAACAGGCACACACACACACACCCATGGTCACACATACTGAACCTGTACGAAACCACCGATTACTTCAACCTCTCTCTCTCTCTCTCTCTCTCTCTCTCATACCACAGTCATTGTCATTAGCTAATAGCAGCAACATCGCTGGCCCAGGGACATGCACATACACAGAAGCCCGCATTACTGGGAGTGCTTCATTTGGCGGCCATGTGAGCATTACACAGAGAGAGATGGCCTGCAGATAGTACAAATAACTGACACATTCAGTCAAAAATAGCTGACAGGAACACGATTTAAGTTTGTAGATGGACCCGGACGGGTATAAGCAGCACGCGATGAACAAACACGGGAAATAATATGTACAAACTAACTGAAACCTTGGCAGAACGACACACAAGGCACCTCACTAATAAAAGACCAAACGTAGCCGAGCTGATAAGGCTTTCAGATGGAGCAGATCATTGCCCCCCCCCCCCCAACGACAGACAGCTCATCTGCGGTAAAGGAGACCACCGTGTAACAAAGCCAGCTCTTCAGTCATGCCCCTATCTAAGCAGATATCAGTTGTTTGGGAGGATATATGAGCTGGGTGGGGCCTGGGTATACAAACACGGAGCCCTCTGCAACCCAGTGCTATTGCCATGCTGTCGAAGGCAGCGGTGTTTGATTAAGGCATTCAAATAGAGCAGCAGACGATGTTTGCTCTTATTTCCGCGAGCAAACCAAAAGTGCCGGACGGCCGAACATCCGTCATATAATTACAGTAGTACACGTCATAGTAAACTGTATGCGAAGTATACAGTATACAGTACGTTACAGTATACTGTATGTGAAGAGACGCCAAGCGTAGTTTTCCTATTGACGTGTACAGAAGCTTCTAAGACGACCCTCCATGTTAAATCCTTTTCCATAGGTGCCCCGTCTAGCGTGTAGATAAGGTAGACGAGAGTATTTCTGAACGTGGCAGAGTTGAGCGAAGCCATCGGAGCACAAAGCCGTTACTAATGACAGCGTTCAATGTTATTTCTAGATTGTGGGAGAGCACCACAGAAACACAGAGACAGCGAGCGAGCGGGACAGAGAGAGTATTGAAGCAGACACGTTGATGGTTATTCAGGGGGCCTTTGAGAATTGTCTCATTGTGCTTTTAAAGCATGCTCTGTGTACACTTTATCCTCCCTGTCTTGCTGTTTTCCCCTCTTCTGCCCTGCTTGGCTGTCGTTCTACGGGGCTAGGGTGAATACACGGCAGCTAACCACTTTGAAATGGTTAGGGAGACTGACATTATTTGTATATAACACATTTGTGAGGAAATAAAAGCACCTTTTACCTAGTAATAATAGCACGCCGGACTGATTCAGAGCTGCTAATGGCTGTATGGTTGATACAGTAATTACCATTACATTGAATGTAAATGTGTGTAAATCAAATTGACCCACCACAATGGTGCTCATGGCACGTACGATGACAAAAAATTAGCAGTATGTGACAAAACCATGGTGGAGCATGCGTTTCACAGAATTCACATAAACTTGCTAATTGCTCACACAAGGAGTGTGGCTCCACGGAACCTCTGGGGGAAGTCAGACGCAAAAACAATAAACCGACTGTAAACCAGAAATATTAGCACACGTTTTCGAATTAATTGTTGTGTGTGTGAGTGAAACGAACAAGGTTCATTTCTCTACAGAGAGAAGTATTTTTTCACAGGCTGAAAATGGCTCTTAGGATAGTGGAGCAGCCAGTGAGGCGTATTCTTGATAGTCAAGTCTCACACGTGCGATTTATGAGTGCATCTGACCCAAACGTCTTTCAATTCAAATGAGACGGAACCTTGGCCAACCACATAATCCCAACAGAGTCTGACCTTGAGCCAATATGTACTGTATTCACAGACCGAGACATTACCATTAATGTTCACAATAAGCCCATAAAAAACATTTGAACTAAATACAGTAGTCATATGTCCCCTGACAGGCAGAATATAAAGTGATAAAGTGAGCAACCAGCACTGACAGCGATAATTAGCAGTAGCCAGCTCTAATGCATAGATACGGCCTACATAAGGAATCAGATGCCTTCCTACTGTCACAGCCAGTTTGACAAGCTTTTGAGGAAAGAAACTTGACCCAGTGCACTGTGTTAACAGGACACCCAATGAACCCACCGGTCACTGTCTATTTGCAATGCTTGTCAAGGTACTGTAGTACTGAAGTTGGTGTTACACTTGTGATGAGAGCTGTGGGCCTATTTATGTGTCACAGGGGCGAAAAGCAGCCTTTCGTCCCACATCTGGATCACCAGTAAATTAACTGACTGCGTCTGGAATGCTTTTCATTATTCATTTCTTATCTGAATTGTGAAGTTGTGTCATGAATTATATGCATTATGAATTACCCTACTGTATGCCCTAAATCTCTGAGACTATGAGAGAAATGCCATTTTAAAAGAACTAGTTCGTTACTGGAATGTTCCTTTCACCCATCCATACAAGAGGTTTTCCAGCGCCCACGTACTATAAGACAAGCACATCTGAAGTTCACATTGAAGCATTTCATCATTGTCATAAAGATGCAATCTTAATCAGGGAAAGCAAACCAACGGACGCAAACTTCAGTTGCACTGCAACCCAAAAGCCGTTGATCTACAGACACATATTTCAAACATGGTAAGTGACGACAACCTAACATAATTAAATGCATACCGTATGTATCAAGCGTGGGCAAAAGTAGTGAAAAAGTACAAAGCTGTCAAAATTGTAAGATGTTTTATATTTTCACACAGGTTGTCCTGCTTTGAAAATGTCTAAATAACCCTGGCCTCGTTCCAATACGCGTTGCCACCTGCGCACTTTCAATAGTCAGGGCAGTCACAAAACCCAGGGTAAAGAGAATAAAGTGAGCCTATATCAGCTGGTCTTTGTGGTTTCTCGTTACAAAGTAATTAACAGTAGCCTACGTTATTGGCGCACCTACATTTAATCATTTAACTCGCAGTGCGACTACATACGGCTTTGCCTGTAAGAAATCATTCAGCGGTACGGTAATGTGTTAGCACTGAGCAGAGAGGGGCAGTATGGATTCTATACAGCCCGTGGTGTTCCACATAACGTAGTCCCACTAAAACATCGGGTGGGACGCTCAATTCCAGCTCTGTGCGACCACAACTGTATAGCCTTACCGGATAAATAACATAATGAGCATGTTGGGTAGAGTAAGGAAAGTTCGTCCATACGTTTTCAAGCAACAAAATCTACAATGATTGCAGGCTTCAGTTAAAACTCTAAAGTAATATCAACAACGTGCCGTGGAGAACAGAAAACTAAGCGAACCTACGCCGGGTCATTTTAAGGGTTGACACTTGGCATGACATTTTTGAAAAAGTTGTTTTAGTGGCAAGTGCGCGCGTTAGTGCCTTGTGCCGTTGGACAATGTGGAAACAGGTGAAACAATACGGTTGGGACGCATGTGCTGTAAACGCACACGGGTTACACTTTAGGCTTCCATTTACCTTGTTCGAGTGGTAATACTCCAACGAGCTCAGACAACTTGGATCAGTCGGTAGGGAGCATGAACCCACACTTGAAGGGGGCGCAGGATAAAATCTCACGTCCATTTCAGGGTGTGCAACGCTGAAGGCATGAAATCAGAGTCAGTGTCTTTGACTCACTATTGTTTAACCAAACGAAAGGAAAGAACGCGAGAAAGGAAAGAAGTGGGTTGAGTTTCTCAAAACACGCTTCCCCTCACATCCGTTCGCGGCCGAACTTCGGCTCCAACTCTTAGGTGATGCGCAGTCCTATTCGTGCACCACTTTCAGACTGGAAACACTCAAGTGAGAGCACAAAACATTCAGATCTGCACGTGTTGGCACAATTATTCCGCTGTTCGAGAACACAAAAAGAAAACCTCCAACTTTGATCCTTTGGTTATCTGGTCTTTTCTTTTTTAAAGAGTCAAACAGCCCACAAATGTGCCGCTTCTATTTCTCCGGTGCTCTCTCAGTAGCCTACTCCATAAGCTTTGTTATGGAGGTGCATATTCTTGCATTGGTTCCAGGACAGAAGTGGTTGGACTGTTCTTCCCTGTGCCATGCGACCTCTGCCGATAACAAACGGGAAAGAGGATCGGAGGGAGAAGGGGGAGGGGAGATTGGTGGCTGCCTTGGCAACCGCTTTCCCTTCTGCAACTGCGCGATTCTGATTAGCTGGAAATGTAGTAGTGTGCACGACTGCATTATGAAGCGAACACTAGCTGCTTCCATCTCGGTTTCAAAAGAGGTTTCATTTGGGTTATTGTTCCAAGGCGAATGGGGGTGTGGGAGGGTAGGTTGGACAGACTTTTTCTACGGTTGGACAATGTTTTAATGTCTTATTTTTTTCCGCTTGCTTATAACATTAACCTGTTGTTTTTAAGACGGTCATGATATGATTCAAAATAGCCATAGCCTAAAACAGTGAGCCAAATTCACTTTAGAATTGGCCTAAACATATGATCATATGCAATGCTGCAATGTTAGTAAATATATACAACTCTTTTAACCATTTATTTCCAGATATATATTAATGATTTATTTATGACTTATTTTCAGCGAGTTTTTTATGTTCCCAGCTGATTTAATGTTATAGGTTTGCCTTGATCAATACATTTGGATTACAAAGAGTCTACATATTATACAATGCATATCTTACATAACACAACCACTATATTCTATGTGATTTGTGCATAATCGTGTAAACATGCCAACAATTCAACAACACTTGCATAATCCTACAGCCATGGAAAAAATTAAGAGACCACTGCCCATTTAAAAAAAATATAGTATCTATTTACAATTACATTCATATTTAATACATTTATATTTATATGTATATTTAAAAACAATTATGTAACATTTTTGATATTTATATTTATATTATTATATTTACAAGAATATGCAGTGGTCTCTTAATAAATTCCATGGCTGTATGTCAGCATGTACACGTTCAAATAGCGGGTTAAATATATAGGGGCCCTAATATGTTAGCGCAGCTAGCATAGCACAGTTTTAAACGTGGGTTTGTGAGAGCTGCCTCTGACAGTTCACTGAAAGTGATGGATAGCACTCCCTCGCCCTGGGATGTGCATGCACATTTGATGTTGAAATGGCCTATCCATGGGACCATTGTCTTTCAATCACGTCCAGGCAGAGCACAGAACATAACACACTTTCTGCAGCCTCACGTTATTACTATACCTCAGTTTGCCGCACAAATCATAACCCTCAACCCTGCTCATAAAGCTACACCATATCACAATAAACAAATTGGATCTATTTCTAAAAAGCCTCTACAGTTAAAACTGTGTTGCATGCTGATATTATAATGTAGGCTACACTTCTTGTTTACGTTCATGGCGCCCCCAGAAATCAAAATGCCCTTCCCAGCTCACTGTTTATGATTTGAAACACAACTGTGCCCAGAGGTGCACATGGCGGGGTTAGGGATGAGGGGGAAGGGAGCATGTGAAATTAGTTTTATGGGGGAAGAGTAGAGAGGAGGGCCGGCCACTCAGCACTAAGGTGATCTATCTGAGTTTCAAACCAAAACAACAAAGGTTTTGCAACACAGGTTTCAACCACAAGCACCAGACCCACAAGTGAGGAGTGTACCTTTAAATAAACCTGAATATGAATGAAGTGTCTCTGAATAGGATAATAATGTATTAGGGATTCAGGCACGGCTGCCTTTATGCAAGGCATGACGGTGGCACCTGGCTCCTCACACAGCTTGTGATTGCCCACCCCGTGGCAGTTTGAACAGAGCTGTCATTACGTTAATAGGCCTCGGACATTCAGAGGCCGTGTCATGACCGAAGGCCTCTCCTCAGAGTGCAAAACCCACCCTGGTAGGAACGTCATGCCACCCGCGTCCTCAGCTCCGGCACACCGAGGGTTAACCCCCTGGCTCGGTGCCGCGGCTTCATGGGAATGGAATGTGGAGTGCTGTGTGCGCAGGGCTCCCTTCCCAGCATCCCTCACTGCCCAGGCGCATGCTAATGATCAGTATTATTGAAGCACAATTGATGGGCTAGCAACCAAACAAGAGAAACTAATTACTGCTAAGGCTTTATTGTCCTTTAATTACTGAAGCTCTGGGGCAATTAGTGCTACGCAAAGATGCTTCCCTACTTTAATCCTAAATAAAATTTGATGCAGATGGGAAAAAATACAAAGATGAAAGGTACCATTATTCGGCTTTCAGCTTTCTTTTTGCTGCCGTGGAAAACGACAGAAATTATGATTCATTTGAGTAAAGGGTGGAAGGACAAAAGCTAAGCTGAGTGTTGTGCAACTGTGAAATAAGTCAGCCCAAAACAGAATCTATACACTATATGTCTTTGACCTTGGACAGCCTAATCAAAAATGTGAAGAACATTTATAAAACTCCGAACCCAATACCTAAAACCAGAGAAAAAAGCTCTACAGAAATACTCCCTGGAGCTGTTTTAATGACAGCAAACAAGAGGATGATTTTGCAGACTCACGTTTGTTTGTTTTAGATTTAGATTTTTATGGTGTTCAGAAACAGAAAATGAATCTTCCTGTTAATGTTTGTGTTACTTATAATAGGGAAAGAAAGCTCTTCTTGGCATTCATTTTAGTTGATTTTTTACATTTGTTAACTGATATCATCATCAACAATTATGAGAGAGATGAAAATATTATCTTCTCTCATCTCTCAAGTGATTTCATAAAGATTGGAGGCAAAATGTTAAAGGTTAAAATGTATTTTGCACATATACATAATACCTGCATATATATGCATAATTTATGCATAATACCTGTGCAAAATTATTATATAAATAATATGCAGTGTATATATGCATATATATATATATATATACAGCCATGGGAAAATTAAGAGACCACTGCATATTCTTGTAAATATAATAATATAAATATAAATATCGAAAATGTAAAAAAAGTGTATATTAAATAATTTAAAAAATATATAAATATAAAAGTATTAAATATAAATGTAATTGCATATAGATATTATATTTTTCAAAATGGGCAGTGGTCTCTAAATTTTTTCCATGGCTGTATATACATATATGCATAATACCTGTGAAACGATACACGTTTTGTCTCCAATCTCTATGAAATCACTTGGTTGAGAGGAACTGCTTAAAGATCAAGTTTTATGCCATTGTCTGAAATTGGAATCCTATGACTAAATGGCATATGACTAAACAAAGCACATGTGCACATCCCAGGCATGTGTTACACAGGGGCCGACCTTTTCTCTACTCTGCCCCCTCTGGCCAATAAATATATTACTACCTTTAACAACAGGAAAAGCCCCCTCTACAGGTTGAATACGGGTTATTGCAACTACTTTATCAATCATGTTTTTATAAATGGTAATAAAAGGAAATACAATTTGGCTTCATTGTTAAATTGTTGTTGATTGAAAATTATTTAATGTGGAAAATGAATGCCTGATCTAACTGTAATGACTGAACCGTGATATGACACATCAGTGCTGGTGTTAATATTGACAAAATGCCCATTTTTATAAAAATTGGCATTTTATGGGTTAAAAATGGCTCTACAAGCCATCTACTGTTAAAAATGATCCAAGGCCCTTGCTGATGTACAAGCGTACCGTTGGTACACTTGTACATTATTGCGTTTAAATGTTAACGGAAATGTTAATGGGGACCCCCCCTCTCAGCCCGTCCTTGGGTTAGGAGACAACAACAAAAAAAGAACAGAAAAAAATTAGGCTAAATCTCACCTTCTTTGTGGCTCTGGCCATAACAATCCATCCACATCACAAGCAATGTGTCAATGTGGAAAGGCAATTGGCCAATGTTTACAGTTTTGCTAGAAATGTGTTATTAAATTGAGTGTAAAGCAGTGAGCTGTGTTAAAAGTTTTGCAAACAGCATGTCATAAAATTACAAATTGAGTGCAAAGCACAGAACGTGCATTCAGTTTGGCCCCACTTGGTAAATGCATTGGCTACATTGTTAATGGTTTCACAGATAGAGCTTCAAGAATCGCTGTTAGTGTTTAAGCATTCAGAAAAAAACAACTGTAAATGCCGGTAGGCTATGGCTTCGCAACGCATAATATGTTCATATTGACAAATAAAAGTTTAACTATTAAAAATGACATGAATCACGGACATCTATTGTGTTAGCCAAATCCTGTTTGGTGACAATAAAGAAATTACAAAAAAAAATATTGACAAAAAAAACAATTTATCCATGCCTCCTACTCGTTGCTTTGTCCTTACTGTACTTGCTGTTAAAAATGTTACTCCGTCAGACTCATTTTAATGAGCGATGACACTCCCATTGTGTTAGTGCTGTATGATACATGCTTGTGCTATGCTGCTTCAGGCTTAATGTGTTCATGTCATCATGTCATCCAGCATTCAAACTACATGCCTGTACGGTAGTGAGGGTCAGGAAAATGATACCCATGCGTCAGAATGTTCACCTCTCTCTCTCTCTCTCTCTCTCTCTCTCTCTCTCTCCCTCTCTCACTCTCTCACTCTCTCCACCCCCTCCCCCATCTAAGCATAACAAATTAAGAGTTAAATCTCAAATACAATAACATATTTAGTAACATATTTCTTGTGGGGGAGAAAAAATATGTATTGTAAAAAAAAAATGACCTTCTGTGCCCACAAAGATACCGTGTAGTGAATATTAGGTTACTGACAGCCAAAGGGGCATTCATTAATTAAGAATCAACTTGCAAATTCTATAAAAAAAAGTCAATGGGGGCCGAGTCAATAAGGTTATTTAAGTGGAGTGAAATAACAGAAGGTATACAGCCTACTGCCGCTGTTAAAATGAATACACACAGACTGCAGTGTGAAGAGCAGCTGAAAACACCTTAGGTTTTCCAAAGACACCCTTTGAACCATTCCATTACCTGAGGGGGGGTTAGGGGCAGGAGTCTGGGTCACCAGTGGACCCTTCACCCCACCTGCCATGTCATGGGCGACCCTGCTTGTTTCCGGAGGGCATGGGAACCAACGATGCGGCTTTAGTGAGTCAATGCCTAACTTAAGAGCACAAACAGTAGTGGATATAGTATTTCTTGGGTGTTGGAATGTCAGGAGTCGTACTCTGGACTACAGCGTACAGTTTAAACTGAAAGCCCGGCTGACCTACTTGATTATATTGAGAGGGGATCTGATGTTCACATGGTGATGGCCTCGATGCAGCTCGACTCACAAGGAGGTCGTGACCTACATTTTCAGGGAGGTCAGCAGCACCAACTGCCATACCTTCATCTGTGGGACCTGCTGGCCTAGGACACTAAAAGATGAGGTCCATGTGCCGTTTGCGTCCACACTGTACGTGGAACACAGCGATGCCCAACAGAAGCCCTGCGTACCTTTGAGTTTGACCCTCATGACATCGATGGAAAACCCTGTAACGAAGTTATGTGGATGACATCATGTCCTCAATGTGTCACCCACCTTGCAAATCCCCCTCAGGCATAATTTGGAACATCACCAATGGACCTACATGCATTGACCCTTGATTTGATAAAAGAGAGGCATATTATACATTTCCCTCTTGCAAGCGTGAAGTGGCTGAGGGGATCAGAGGGAGTCCAGCGAAAGAGGCGGGCAGGTGGGGCTTGTCAGTCTAGCCACGTTTCATTTAGCACTTCATTTCAAGGAAATTCAAGAGACCCCTCTAATTGCTGATAGCATTTCAGCTCCCGTTTGCGGAAGAGGGTTTTACAGTCCACGGGAGCCGGGCTCAGTGTTTTCGCTTTGTTTAAAATGCCAACGGTGGCAGGCAATGTCGAGTAAGCAACACTCGCATTTTTAAACACTACAGTGTATTGATATAAAGAAATGTACATTTTGCCTCCAATTTCTATTAAATCTCTTGATTGAGAGGAACTGTTTTTAGCTAAGCATACATTTTTTTCATGCTTTCCTATTTTTTTCTTTATACTATGTATTGCGTCTATGTTTTGAGTGCATGAAGGAAAACAGGCCCCACATACACTGTATAAATTTCCACCAGCCAATAGCATCATTTGCTAGTGAAATCTTTTTTTGTCATTTAAGCGAAGGAGCTGTGCCTCGTTCCTGTATAAAGAAGCTAGTGCATTCAATCATGGACCTTTTCAGATGAGCAATTAGGAGTCTTTTTCAAACACTCAAATTATGGATGTTTTTCCCTCTGCGATATAAAAATACTTTGCTAATTTGAATTCAAGCATCATTTTACAGGGTTCAACAGAAATATATAACATTAAAAACATTTTACTTCTAACCTTTCGGGGTTGGAATTGATCAAATACCCGATGTTTTATATTTGTATCACCATTTCTTGCAACAAAATACGGGCGTGGAAAGTTCTCCACTGGTTAGAGCATATCTACTGTAACACCCCTTCCATTTTCTGTGTCCCCTGAATTCCAGACAGGAAGTACAGTCCTGGAACCTCCATCACGCATGATGGTGGAATGATGCGTTTACTTCTCATGTTCCATCCACTGATTAAATGGGGCATGCTTGATCTTTATCAGGGCTGAAGGACGATGCCTCCCTGGCTTCCATCCAAGTCCTGTTGGCTAAAAGAGAGAGAGAGAGAGAGAGAGAGAAGGAAATCAGGGGGAATTTATTGAGACCTTCAAATTGTTCAGAGAGCCCTGTACCTTTGGATGTGCCGTGGTACCACCACATCTGAGTCAATGTGGCGTTTAAGCTGCATTACTGTTAATTGGCACCAGGTGGATGGCTGCTAAACAGAGTGAATAACTGTCCGATTGCATCGAAGTAAATGAGAAAGATCACCAACTTCTCTATAGAAATACAATAATAGCTAATTTACATCCTACTAATGGGCACGTAATATTGAAAAATGTTGGTCCATAAAAACGGCTAATCCCAAAGCCGGAAATAACGAGAGTTTGGACACTCAACAACATAGGCGCCATTTTGTTACCCAAGGTCAAACGGCTATACAATGTAATCCTTTGGGGCAAGCAAAGTAAAGTGCTTGTTTTCGCCACTGACAGGCTCATCAACGTTATTATAAGTGTCTGACAACATGGCAAGGATCCCTACAGAGATACATCTGTGTCTGTTTACTTCAATAACTGTAAAGAAACAAAAAAAATGACTGTACTTACTTACTTACGTCTTCTTCCGTTCTCTGACGTCGCACCCTATTCAATGCCTGTAGTAGACTATCGCAGGGGGGGTGTTTGCCGATGTTTACAAAATAAGTCACGCAGAATTCGTTAAGAAGTCTAAGACTTCATGAATTAAGCCATTTGAATAAAGCAGCCAAAGATCTGGCAGTTACATGGTGCGCTCTGTTGCAAACATCTGTAATACCACGAGTCACATGACAGCTACTGAACCAATCATAGGGCACACCAGTTGAAACCGAGTTGTCCAAACTCTATTTATTCAGCTGCGAAAACAAGCGCTTAACTTTGCTTCCCCTATAGGATTACATTTTATAGCCGTTTGACCTTGGGTAACAAAATGGCGCCTATTGTTGAGTTGTCCAAACTCTCTTCATTTACGCCTTTGGCTAATCCGTAGTGTCTGCGCCCCCCCATGGTTATGTTGAGTAATACAACAACACCAACTGCATGCTGACAACAATAGCTATTTAGCCACCTGCCCCAGTCTTACTTATTACCACCCAGCTACGACTGGCTTTCAGTCTCGCCAGCAAATCCCATCCAGCCTGACTGCTACCATTCATTCAAGTAGCTTACGTAAAGTATTGACTGAGAAAATGCTCAGTTCTGTGTGCCTGAGGTATATTCAGTCCGACTAGTTTTTGTGTTTTTCTGGCTATAAAAAGCACTGATTAGGACACTGGTGAAAGACATAAATAAATTCCATTGAGTATAAAGCTTACTGCTACATGTTGCTGCAAGATTTAGGACTGCAGCATATACCAAATATTGTATTACTCTAAAACGACATAAATAAAAAATAAACTATATCTGTGTTGCTATGCACACATTTGTGTTTGGTAGAAAACCAAACCAGGATCAATATTTACCAATTGACTTTCTTGTCTATCTGGACACCTTTTACCGCTCTTTCTTGTCTCAGCCGTGAAACTGTTGAGAGATTTTATAGAAAGGATTATGCAATTTCGGCCCATTAAAGTGAATGCAGCATGAGGCCTAAGTGGCTTATATAAGCACACTTATTACCCAGGGTTGGTAGATGTTGATATCACTCGGGAAAGAGAGGTGCCGCCACACAATACAGAAGCAAGAGGGTGAGAATTACTTTTCAATAAATCTCAATTGAAAGATCGTAGATTAGAGCTGTATTGACACTATCTTGCAGCCAACGCTGCAACAGGATAAAGACTTTTTTTTTTCAGCGAGAAGAATAGAGTTTAGCCCAAGTGGATTTATGGCTCTCTGTGTTGGTGAGCCAGTACAGTGAAGGCATGAATAAAATATTGCAGACGGGACGTGTTGTTCAATCGTCTTTGGGAGCAACAATATGCTTTCAAGAGTAATTTTACTCCCCTTTTCTTCTCTTTTTCTTCCTTCCTTCTCTCTTTTGCCTCTATATTTTATTCTCTCTCTTTCTTTCGTTTGTTCGTTTGTTCGTTCTTTCTTTCTTTCTTTCCTCTACAGTATATTTTCATCTTCCCTTCTTTCTTTTCTCCATGTCTTATATCTCTTACACGCCCATACACGCACATACAAAGACACACATTTTCAAGGGTGGGGGGAAATGTTACAATGCCATCGCCGGCGAGGCAGGGGGAGTGAGAAGACAGAGGGAGGGGGGAGGGGAGGGGTGGGGAGGGGGGATGGGGGGAGTCCATCAGATTTGATGGCATGGTGATGTAGGTAATGTTTTCTCCCTCAGCCCTGCTCAGAGAAAAGAAGCCCAGATCAGAGAGGCACTCTGGCGCTCTCACAGCACCCTCTGCGTTCTCAATGAGAGGGAGAGCAGTGCCGGGTGCTCGCACGACTGGCAGGTCTCTTTGTGTGCAAACACACTGATTGGTCCACCATTTTACATTTTATTTTTTAACTCACCACAACTGCTGCACAACACCGGTAACCCGGTAGGGGGGCGGGGGGGGGGGGGGGGGGGCGGGGGGCCCGGGCCCGGGGCGCGCGCCCCGCCCGGCGCGGGGGGCGCCCGGG
>JAOEHI010000022.1:1387402-1411388 GCA_025447815.1 Percopsis transmontana
TTGAATGCTCAGAGACCCGTGGGCGTGGCCGTGCCTAAAGCCAGCGTACCCGCGTCCCCTTCGCCCCCCCACCCACCCGACGGAGACTATAGTCGCGGGGACATGAAAATTCAGTTTCTCATCTGTTTTTCTTAAAAAAGGGTAGAAAAACTCTTTTTGAGAAAATAAACGCTTAACGCTACGGTAATTTGCTGCACAGAAACACTGGAAAACAAACGCGTTCAGGAAATGTAGATGGGTTTTTAAGGTCTGAAAGCCACAGCTGCTCGGTAAGCAGAGGCTGGCTGCTTTTGTCTTTTATCTTCTTCTGTAATGCGCACAGGTGCTGCTTAATTCAATTGCAGAACGTTGCCATGGTTTTACATTAATATATTTCCATGTTACCATTACGACTGTTGTCATGGAGATGATAGGACCTATTTGAACTGAAAGCAGAGATGGTTTGTGTGAGGGTATTACATTTGCCTGTGCTCTCTCTACCTCCCTCTCTCTCTTGCTCTCTCTCGCCCCCCCCCTCAAGCTCTCCCTACCCCTTTCTCTCTCTCTCTTTCCCTCTACCTCTCTCGTTCTATGACAAGTCACATGGTATGCAGCCAGATTTAAGGCTTGACTTCACTATGCATTCTCCCATTCATTTTGACTGGGTCTAATCACTTACTGCTGGAACAAAGAACACAGTTAGTCGTAACTCAAAAAGTGAGGGATTTCTAAAAAATAAAAATAAACATTTTACTGGTATAACACCGTATGCACCCAGTAGCCAGTAGGAAAATTGAAATGCGACAATGAGAAGACTTATCACCAATTCTCTGATTTGTCTTTTTGTTGAACCCCTGCTGACTGAATGTCTTTGGCTCTCCAGAGAAATTGGCCCAGGGCAGAAAATGAACAGGATAATTATGTCCAAAGATTGTGCTGAAATGGAAATGGAATTTGTTGCAAGATCAAAACCCACTGTGTGAAACACACACGTTTTAACATACTACCAACATCTAATCGAGACACGCTTATACCAATTAAAGTAATAGCATACTTTCATGAAATCAATAATGCTCCTTGGACCCGTAATTGCTTCTCTCAATCTATTTGATGCATTTTCGAGAACAAAAGGCAACGCAGGGGTATTCAATTTACCCAAGCATACCAAAGTTGATAGAATGTGTGCATTGGCTATTAAGGTTCAGGTTGTGTTTCTCTTTTTAAGAAAGTCGGTTCAAAGTCACCTTGTTATGTGGGAATTTTGTTTACCATACTATTGTAACTCGTTATATCGGCGTGAAAGGGAAGAAAAACCTATTAGTGTGCTGTTCCATTACAGCAATGAGATGCAAAACACTTTACAACACAAAGTAACTTTGTTAATGAGTGGCAGGAGCAGCGCACACGCACGCGCACGCACACACACACGCACACAGACAGACAGACACACGTGCAGGCAAAATGACAGAGACAGACAGACACACACACACACACACACACACAGAGAATAAGAAAGGCAGATAGACACAAATATATAAAGACCGACAGACACACGCTCGTGCACGTAGACATGCACACAGAAATAAACACATGCAGATAAAACAGGCAGACAGACAAAGAGAAAGGCAGACAGATCCACAGATAGAGACAGAACAACAGACACACACACACAAAGAGAAAGACAGGCAGGCAGGCACACACACACACACACACACACACACACACACACATGCACCTTGGTAGAAGGTCCACACTGGTGAAAAACTGGGCTATTCTGACAGCTTTGATTCATCAGCAAACGGTGATGCAAAGCAAAGTCAAATGTGACCCAGTTTTCTTTGCTTTTACTGTTCCCTCTGTGAAAACACCCTCCTAATTCTTTACACCTATTTTGGGTCACTCTCTGCCACGTAAAGTTCTGCAAACGGAAGAGCTTCATTAGACATGGGAAACATTACTCTTTCTCTGACTCTGCGTCTCACACACGTTACAGACGCACCTATGCGTTGGAAGCCCTTGTTTTCCCTTTTCCCTTGATTTCTTTTGTATTTTTTTCGATTTTTTCGATAATGAAAGAAAAATGTCTGATATAAAGGTCTAGATTCACGGCGCACAACGCCGGCATTCTGCTATTGTTATACAAACACAATGTGACAAGATGGTTACTCTCTCTGCGCACTGACAGTTCTTTCCAGACTAGGAAAAACGTCAAAAATGTTTAGTCACGGCTGGGTGGACTTAATTACCATCCTCCAGGCTGCCTCAGAACTCAGTGCCACTAATGGTCCGGAGCTACAGATAAAATTCCATATACAAGGATGTCGTGTCCACAGGAGTAAAGTATTCAAGTAAAAATGCTTATCGCCCATTCCCTGCCGAAAATACCAAATTGTCCTATTAACAAATGTGATGTATTTAGATGAGGTGTATGTGAATAAGATAGTGGCCTTGTTTACATAAGAGTGGGATCGAATGTGTCATTCAACGAGTAAAGGGATAATTTGGGATAATATTGTGATAAATGACATTTTGCAAATTATACAGTACGTCATTGGGATGGCAGTGTTGGAATATCATAACAAATGCTTTCTGGGTAATGCTTTTATCTAAAGCAATTAAATGAGGGCATATAGGCCTACTGTAGGCTACAGATGCTCCTGTGGGAAAACCAAAAAAATAAACTTTAGCATTGTACCCACTGAGTTGATCAGAACTAAATCACAAAAGATGACACTTTAGTAAGAGCCAAGGAACTTGTGTGTGAAACATGTTTACACGACTGGAAGTTTCTGCAAAATCTTTTTTTAAGAAAAAAAGAAAAGGGATTTATTTAAACCATTTTACTATTCATTTACAAACTGAACTGGAAATTAAGAACTTCAATGAATAAACACAATCCCATGGGGGCTTTTAAAAAAATTACCAAAATGCTATATGAGTCATATTATGTTACATCAGAGAGGTGAAATGCTGTTTCCCGTGGTTATTATGCTATACAGTATCTTAAATGTCATAGTAATCCGTTTTTTTAGTGTGGATAAAGTCTGCATACAGACCTACATTTCAGACACTCTATTTCTGATAAAATAGAGCCATTAATATTGTATCCGAGTGGCAATACATTGAAATACAAAAACACATTCTGTTGCTCAAACTCAACTCCACGGTGTTTTCCTAATAACATCCTGAGGCCGTTCCTGAGTTCACAAAGTGAAGTTTAAAACTGTATATGCACAGAGCGAAGTAAATTCAAGTAAAGCCTGTAGTTCTCTGACAAAGGATCATCTGTGACGGTTTTTATAAACACCTTTATTTCCTTAGAAAGCTGTTGCTTGTTTTTCAGTTATACTCAGCACAATGAGGAAATCCCACATGAATCATACACACATGCCTAGGTGTTCAGATATTAGTACGTATTACCAACTATCTAAGGATACAAACATACAAGGTATATACATACGTACATATCCAAGCTCTCGGAGGGTTATTATGGCTACTGTGTAGGCATATAAGAGTACAATGGCTTAATAATACAGTGTCAACACATTCACATCAACATTTTCTACAAGCTAGAACTTTGCCCTCATTTTTTAAACAGGCTATACTGTATTCTTACCAATACAACACAGCAAAACCTTAACAACATCCGAGAGGACCGCCAGGTTAGCTACGGATCATTGTCCCTTGAAAGTCCATATACGCTGCATCCATCATGAAGAAATCAGTTCATATGCATCACTGCTAACATAATGGCCTTCAGAGGCACAGAGAAGGGCTAACATTCAACACGGCACATAAAAGAAGGGCCCGCTGACATTAATGAAAATGTAGGAGGAACAGGGGGCATTATTTATTAACAACAGAGAGATAAGTGTCTTCCTGTTGATGGCATGGGCTATTTTCATTCTGTTTCCATGCACTTGAAGTTCTTCCATTGCCGCCCAACCTAACCTGCAATGCACTTGTGTTTCTTTTAGCTTTATCCTCGAGGCCCTCCTGGCCTGAATCAACCCCTTAAATGACAATGCTCTACTTTAGACCGGTGGTTCCCAAAGTGTGTATTGGGGGAGGCTTTAAAAATGTTGAGCACTCTTTAGTTTTATTTACTTCTCATCTAGTTCAATAAAATATGGCATTCATGGTTGTAAATGTATATCTACAGTATTCTGTTGTATGTTATGTACAGTGTGTTATGCTAGACAAAGTGGATTTAAAATTAATTTTGATTGTATCTTTCACAAATACATACTTTTCAAACAAGACAATTTATTAGAAGTCAAATAAATAAATAACGATGATGAAATGATGAAAAATTAAGGCATAAAGCAAGCACCTGTTACATGGGATGAGGAGCCCTAGAAGAACCCCAGATAAACCGGTACAGGCCACAGCACAGCCAGCTTTTGTAAAAACCATTGCTTAACATCACTTGGACTCCTGCGTGCTGTCTTCAGTGCTGCCTCTGTCCTTCATACCCATCCTCATCTTCCTCAGCTTGTAACCTGAATTCAGTTGCACGGCTCCCCGATCGATCACAAGGAGTTCTTTTCTTTTTTTACCCTCCCATCCCGGCAATTTTCCTCTACGGAAAATAGGAGGGGAATAATGTGAGCTAACAGTGTGCAAAATCAATGCTCCTCTGGCGCAGAATAACTGGCAGTCTGGCTGGCAGAGGGGGCGCCGTGCTCCATGTTTGGGGGCGATAAAGCCGCCCCATGTCCATCCTCTCGTCCCCCTGTGATAGCCGCCACCCCCGCCGTGACACACACGCTCTCGCACCCAATAGTCGGTTAACATCGTTTTGTTCCTCAAACCCTGTGGCGTGTGTGTGTGTGTGTGTGTGTGTGTGTGTGTGTAACAACCCAAGATTGGGCCTGTAAGTACATAAAGTACATGTGTCAGACACCAGATTCATCAGACGCATCGGGTCCTGCAGGAAGTTCATGAGCGTCAGTTTAGTTTCAGAGGTTTAGAACTGCCCGTTGTCTCTCTTAACAGGAATGGAACAGGCAAACCGCAACATGCGCGTGTGTGCGGTGCGTGTGTTTGTGTATTCCGTATTCCAAGAAAGTCTGTATGTGAGTGAGTGTGAGAGTGCGTGAGAGTGTGAGAGAGCGAGAGAGAAATGCATGTATTGCTATAAAAAAAAACTATTCCGGAATGATTTGGAATTACTCTCTGGTGTGTCCTGCCCTGGTTTAATTAGAACTTTGTCCTCCAGAACACAGCATTGATAAAGACATCAGTTAATGACTCTGTATTCAGTTTACAATATTCTCTGAATGCTGGAGGGCCCAAGCATACGATTTTGTATTACAGCACAACATAATCAAGTGAGCTGCCAGTCTCTTCATTAAGAAACACATGTAGTAACAAAGCTGGGATCCGCTCGGGAGACACCAGTCACATCTCGTCTTGCCAATTACACTTTGCATGATTCCTCCCCCAAATTAGGCTCAGCTGAGATGGAAAATGATTCCTGGCATGTCGGGAGCACTAATTATCCACTGAACAAATGGAAATATCATTAATGTTGTGCTCTTAATCCACCGTTATACAGGGACTAACAAAGCCGGCTGACATCTATTTGGCTTGTGAAATGTTTTTTTTAGCCTATCAAACCGAAAATTCCTTACTAAAAATAAAGGCTGAGCAAGAATATATAACAGTTTGTTGTTATGAGGCATCTGCAAGCCCTAAAAACAAATACACTTTTAAAAAACACATAGTGCTGAGCTGAGCCCTAACACTGTCACAATCATCAGATATGCTATAGTATAGGACCACAAAGTGACCTATTGGCATAAACAAACTCCATTGTGTTGCAGGAAGTTACAGTTGCGGTTGTGTTTTCCAAAAAAAAAATAAAAAAAAGTATAAAGATATTTACCATAAATAGAAAAGAAGAATACGTTCTCCATGAGCAGAGACTGAAAGAAGGAACTATTGCCTGTTTTATTAGATATCACTTCCAAAAAAAAGGCAATAGCTAAAGCACACTCAGCTGATAACAGCTGCCTGCAAATGCTTTGCATGTTATTCACGAATGCACAGCACAATAAAACAGATATCGTTTTAAATGTAACTTCAGATATGATGTGAATTCTTGAATTTGACTTTATAGGAATAGCAGCAAAATAACATTACCATAAGCTTGGTGCAATGCATGCATAATAGATTGTTGTTTTCACTCTGCATATGGTGGGAGCTGGATTCGCTTCAAAGTGCACCAAATTTGCATGATTCGATGTGAGGGATTCTGGGATTAGAGAACACCACTTTCTCTCCCCCGTTCACTCAGCTATAGAAAGGTATCACATTCTCACAGATGGACGGGAACATTGTGAAAATATTGCCATTAGGAAGGAGTACAAAGGAGTACATACGTGAAATGGAGAAAATAATAATTGTATATTTTGTGATTGTTGCCAATTTATCTAATTTTTAACTACAGTAAACCTAGTCCACATGAAGCTGAAAAAATTAAGCTTTCCAACGACACCATGACCAGAATCTGAGAACCAACAGTACAGAAGTTGCAGTACACATAAAATAAAATGAAAGTAGTGTACACAGGCATGACTAAGACAGATCTCTACCCCCAGCAAAGGAACCGAGGAGAGCAATTTAATTCTACATTACTGTCCATGGTAAGAAAAAAACTGAACTGGCTTTAATATCGGAATAAGCTTAGTTAACTTGTTATTAATTGTACAGCCTACGCAGTGTTCTTTCCCTTTGGACTTTTACTGTTACACCTTGAGGTGGAAGACATAACAGCATGTCCAGGAGGAAGATGACTGAGGCATGATATGGCCTCTGGAGGAGGAGAGACCAAAGAAGGCGATCAACTACATTGAGGGCAAATGTAAAAAGAAAAGGCAGTTGTCAGCAGAACCAGCCACTCTGGCAATGAAGCTTTGGTAGGGAAAAGATAGGGAAGATACAAAATGAGATTTGAAAATTAATGTTTCATGCCATGGCGAGGTCCTCAACTCATGCTGGGAGATTATGCAGACAGATCGGTCTGTCTGCAGTTTTCTCAACAAGGAGGCCTGTACACTACTGGTTATCAGACATGAAAAATACATTCATCAGGGTTTTCTCACACATCTGTGTCTTAATGTTTTATATGTGTAATAAATGACTTTGAGGGAGCGCTAGAAATAAAGTACCTTTCAAAGAAAACAAAAAACTCAACAAACCAAAAACGATATATAATGATATAAAAGGTGGAAGAGCAGTCAGCTAGTTAGCTTGTAACTTACAGTACTGAACTAGGGTCTGGTCTGGATGCATTGTGGTGTAATAACAGAAACCAGAAAGGTTGTCAGTGAGAGGTGTCTCTGACACCTCGGGGCAAAGTGTTTTTGGAGAACAAATGTGGCACAAACACCTTCTGTTTTGATTTGAGCATAGCTTATATTGCAGTCTTGACAACATTGTCACCTTTGAGGTTCAAAACTATGTTTTGCGAGTGCTTGAGTGACATTGAAACGTTTCTTACCTATTATTATTTCTCTGTCAGTATTAAGACATTGGAGATTTGTGATTGAGAGCTGAAGCCACAGCTTTTAACAGGTGCCAGACACATCTACTGCAGACGCCATACACTGGAACAAGTGCATGTAGCTGACATTCCTTCCCCATGGCTCCTGTCACTTACAGTGGAACTTCAACCCCAGCTCCGAGCCTGACTCCGCCTCCACAAAACTGTGCCATCACAGTTTTGAAAGATGCTAAAAAGTAGGCAAGGAGCTGGGGGGGTTAACATTAACATTTAAATTTCATGAAGTAGATGTGTGCAAACCGGGGTTGAATCTACGTCAGCACTGGCCTTGGGTGATGGCGTGTAGAGCCATTTTCAACCCATAAAATGCAGATTTTTGTAAAAATGGGAATTCTGTCAATATTAACACCAGCATTGACATGTGTCATCACAGTTCAGTCCTGCCATTTAGTTTACAGGTAAAAAAAACAGTTTAGGGTGCAGTTACACTTTGAAGAGAAAACAGGAGGGGTTCCACAAGGACACAAGCGTTGCTTCTGCAAGCAACAGCAGCAAGCAACTGACACCTAATGTATTAACAAAATGGAAATGGGCATTGATAACAGAAATGACAAAAACAGAGCCAACAGTTTCTTCACATGCGCATCATTCTAAATGGCTTGTCTTGGGAAGTGAACTGAATACCTGCATACCTGTATGTTTCCGCCAATAGGATTTCCACAGCAGCAGATACTTTCATGCAAATAGCATGGCTATCATTGATGAGCTGTCCCTCTTCCCATTGGATAACCAGATTATAATTTAGATCGTGTTGTCCATCAGCTGGGCGTATGCCCACGCACGCCGCCATGCACATAGGATGAATTGGCCCGCCTAGCGGCTTTCTCATCTCGCCGTAACGCAGTGTAAGAGAAGGCAGTGGGAAAAAAGGTTTTGTTGCTCGCCTGTCTCTGGCAGTTATACCGCGTGTTTGTGTTCGTTTGAGATGTTTCTATCCCAAAATGAATGCTTTCACGCCGAGATAACACCGCCCGGGGAACAATATCAAACCAAATTCATTCAGATTTGGACCATGTTGTGAAACACACTTATAAACAACGTATATTTCAATGAAAAGAAGACAAAATCGTGGCTAAAGCTTAAACTTGGCTATGCAAAGCCTCAATGAATTAAGTGAGCAATGAGTCAAATATCTGTAATATTAGATATTCATCAGTTGAGGATCAGGTGGTGGCCTAATATAACACAAAGAGGAAGACACGAAGACTTCCTGCTGGGACAGGACACCCAAGGATAGAACTTTATCACCCGGAAGTGCTATCGATGAGGGGTAAACTTCCTGTCCTGTCTAAATGAGTCCCTGTCCGCACAGGTTGAGTTCATGTGGCTGATTAGACTTGTTCTCAGGTGTGGGCAGGTGCACATAAAGCTTTTGATGCAATTGTTGCAATTATAACTTCGGCCAAATAAATTCAAGTTTAACCCTAACTCAAAAGTTGTGTAAATGACGATTTTCTCTGTTTACAGCCTAGACAGGAAGAAAGTTTACCCCTCATTGGTAGCACTTTCAGGTTACTGTGAAAAAGGCTCATTGGTATGTGGCAAAGGATATTATCACCCAAAAAAACAATGTATGCAGAATTTATCAAGACAATACCACTTCATCAAAATGTTGAAATCACCCTGAACCGTCTCTCTCTCTCTCTCTCTCTCTCTCTCTCTCTCTCTCTCTGCTATTCACTGTTGTTGTCTGCGCCCATCAACTTATCAGGTCTCCCAGGGATCTCTAGTTTATGGGAGAGAAGCATTTAGTGTAGTTGTAGAGTTGTTTTAACAGCAGGGTGCTTCATTGAAGGAGGTTAATTGTTTTGGGCACCTTTCAGCCCTGTTACACTTTTCTACGGTGTTGACTGTGCCCATTTTGTCAGAGTAAACCCTCTCATACGATAACTGAAAGTATTTAATAGCTGTTGGCCTTTCCTGAACCACCACACTGTGATGCGGAATCCAGAACGATTCAATTCCATGATAAATTATTATACTTAATGAAATGCACCCAATTAAAGTAAAAGCATGATCGAATTGTGCCTGACTGTCAGTCAAAGATGCTGACATGTAATTTAAAATGCCCTCTTTTTACTTGGCTCACTGCTGCCCTGTAATATGAATCCGTTTAAAAACAGATCAGGTTTCCGGGCGACAACGGGAGAGTAGATGATACTTAATCAACTAATTGACACGACAAAGACCTTTTCTAATGTGTGTGTTCAGTAACATCTGGCCCTCTCGTGTTTAATACTAAATTATTCACAGGAAGGACGTTTTCAGTCTGAACTAGCAGTGGTCTAATATTTCAGCTGTTGATTTTTGAATGTTGAAGTTCATCGGGGCCTTGGCATAGTTTTAGTTGTTAAGCTAAACTGGACACATGACAGCACATTAGATAATTACAAACATAATGTAGTTTAAGATAATGACCTTATAATGAACCGGATGACAGAGAGGTCAGACAAAGAAACGACTGTAGTATACAGTCTATTATTTTATTTTAAAAACGCATACACATGCATTGCTGGATGACAAGGACCACCACAGTGCTCCGCGTGACAGTACCACCCTTCGTTGACTTGAACTGATTGTTTTCCCCCGGAGACACACAATCCCATCTTAACAAAACTACAGCAGAAGACCAGCGGAGAAAGGCGTTTGCACGGCAGATGGTGAGCGCTCAAACTGTCCTAGAAGGTCAGTTTATCATATTACAACCTCTGGCCAGTGTCTCTGTTCAAATCTATCCTGCTAAGGAGACCCTCAGACGTGTCCTTTTCTTTGCTGCACCGCAAGTGCTCACGTAAACACGGCAGCCTAAAGCAGAATACGATTCAAAGAGTAATAATATTATTTCCCTGTCCTGTATAACACAAGGACATAATTACCCCAAAGCTTATTTTCAAGGTGGGGAGAGAAGGGGATCGGGTGACAGGGATAATGTTGACTGACAAACTTACAGGCTCAAGGCCTTTTTATGTTACGGCAGAGAATGGGAGGGGCTATCTGTGTTGTAGCTACAGGTCATTGTTGCCCCGCAGATGAACTAAGTGACAATAATTGAGTTAAGAGGGGAAACAAATGATGTCATGAGTGCATGAAGTGGAAGGAGCCGACTGATTTATTTTTCCAAAACAATACATGCCAGAGCAAATCAGTTTTATTGGAGCGGGTGGGGGTGGGGCATCAGACTACTGGTTCACCAGGATTTACCGCAGTGGCGCTCAAGACTAAAACTAACTTTTATATACTGTATGATTAAAAAACAAATGTATTTACTGCCCAGAGGGGGGCAGAGAGCTAATTCTGCCCAGGTATTACGCATTATTATTATTATTACGCAAAATGGGAGGTTTTAAAATAGTTCAGTTAAGTTACCTTGTTGCTATCCAAGTTGAACACAAGACTTAAGGGCAATTAAAGCTGAACAACAATCTGAACAGTCTATGTTCATTATGTCTAAGCAGAAAAGTGATACAACCTTATGCTTACACCCTCATAATCCCACCAATCACAGGCCCTTCTGCTAACGAGCATGGTCTATTTAAACTGCAGGAACTATCATGGCAGCTCTGCTTTGCACGCAATGCTGTTGCTGCTAACCTTCTGAAGAGATTTAAAAATGTAAGATAAGAATATTATCATAGATCTTTTAGTCTATAAAATAAAACATAAACAATATGCTACTGTTGTTTCAAAATAGCCTTTGAATTTCTTACATATTAACATATGAAATATATGTTTCTGTAAAACAACCCCGATGACTACATTTATAACGGCCTGTTTTTGTATACACATTCTGTCCTTTTAAACAGGCAGGTTGGTGGCAACGTAACTGCATAGACAAAAAAAGAGTAGAGTAATTATTTTAGAGAAAGGCCTGAAGGACATTTGGAGATGTTGACATTCAACTGTTGGGGACTCAATCCTTTCCAAACTGGAAAAAAAAAAGAGAGGAAGGATTAGAGTGACAAAGGTTCTGTCTCTTGTCCTTTATCCGACAAAACGACTTCACAGAAGAGAGACTAATTGCGCGGGGGATGGAAAGTGGCCACAATTATTTCCCCATAATGGTACAGATGCATCTATTTCAAAGAGAGGCTGCAACTTCACACAAAGTTTACTGGATTAAGCCAGAGTTGAGGGCCATTGTGTGTTAAATGTGGGTGTGTGTGGATGTTTTTAGCATTTTTTGTATTTGTAATGGTCTTTATAAAAGCTATATGGCACTACAATTGCTTCCCATGCAGTGTATCCAGAGTAAAGCAAATTAATGGTTACAAAATGAAGGAGAAGAAAGGGATTTAAAGGAAGGTATAATGTAGATTCAAAGCACTACTGAGCTTTGTTTAAACCTTAAACTCTGTATCTTCCTCACCTCAATATAAATGAATTAACCCCTCGTTTGCGGTACTGTAGGTATATGACTGGCAATTCACAGTGGGCTCAAACTGAAATCGACTTCCCCTGTTTATCAAAAACATAGTTTTACCTTGTCTATTAAGCCGATCTCTGCCTCTAGTTAGTTGTTGTACAATTTAATTTAGGTATATTTCAATTTAGAATCCAAAACCAAAATATATCTTAAATGAAACATTACGACTGCAAACTGGAGTAACTTGAGAACATTGTAGACACGTTAGAAGTTTTTTGAGAAACAACTGAAATCAATAGTGGATGAAAATGCAAATCCAGTTGTGAACGTCACCGCTGAGGCCAGGAAGCTACAGAGTCAAGGGTTTACCAAAAGTTCCTTTGTGCTTGCCCACTTATACTGCAGTTACTAACTTTGAATCTAGATGTCATCATGTTCTGATGCTAATCAGCTCAAAGTCTGCAATGTATTTGGGGCTGAAACTAACAAGGCTTTGACAACGACCAGGAAAAATCTTGAAACTCTTTGATTGTATATTAACTGAGCAGTCAGACTGAAAAGTCTGAAAACCTCCGCTAGCTTATATCTTATCTAATCATCTGTTGAACATTACTTGAGAACAGAACAAGGTGACCCAGTTTTACTGTACCTGATTGATGCCCCGCTGAGGTAAAGTCTGAGAAATCTGTAGGAGTGTGGTAGGATATATGCTGAATGTGTTGATCAGGGTTCTAAATGACTCATTGTGAATGTTCGGAAGCGACAGTGAGTTGGTCCATATAGTCTGATTCCCATACTGATACAGGATTTGTTTGAGGGTTGGGGAAGTTAGAGACACTTCTCTGTTGTTCCACTTTTTATCACTGGTGTTTCACTTAGAGACTAGCTGGAAAAGATCAGGGTTGTACAGAATTCTGAATTTTACATTTGGCCTTCGTTCAGTTAACCGGTTGGAATTTTTATTGACCACAGCACAGAAACTAGCCTCAAAGCTTTCTTAACAACAATACAATAGCCAGTACTCACTGAAGTTACATTGCAATAACCTCAGATATACTTACCCAACGTAAAAGAGGATTTTCAGTTTGCTACACCAAAACAAACACATTTAGCAATAACAATTAAACAGTTAACATTTACCCATAATGCACCCAATTCCCGCCTCTAACTACCTTAACCAGTCACAATTACTTAAGGCTCGGGCTGCTTAGCTATGTATGTGAATTTATTTGAATTTCCCAGAATGAAATTCTACCTCCTTTAATTAAGATTCAAATTGCAATTCTGCATCCCGTTTGCTACCTCAAATCCCATTTGAACTGAATTGAAGGGGCATTCTCGATCTCAACTCTGGCCACTCTGGCAACTCTGTTAACGAAGGCTGCAAGAGAGCCTGTCAAATATTCTTAAAGCAGCAGGAAATGCATTCAGTGCAGCCACCTTAAGGGATACGGTAGCTTTGGATATCATAGCAAATGATTGCACAACGAACACAGCCAGTGCCTCAGGCAAATAAGGCAAGCACGTTGACAAATGCATTTAACAACAGCCTATACTGTATATTTAATGTGAAAACTGTTTTTTTGTGTTCAGAAAGAGATTTAGTATCCGAAAAAACATAGCCTACTGTATGTAATAATACTTTGGCGGTATCCAGCCAAAATGTATTGAATAGCGCTAGGCTCTCCTTCTTGTATTTTCATTACGGGGCAGTGCATTGTGGGATGCTGTACTGATGTACTGATTACTTGTTATGGTAAGCGTTTTCTATTGTTCCCCAGAACCCAATTATAGAACAAAAGCATGCTTATTGAAAGGTTTTAGCTCGGGAAAATGTATGGCCGAAAAGGAAGCAGAATGTTAACGGTGTGGCACTTTCCATTGTTATGGGCCATGCTTTAGCATGCGCATACGTACGCACAGAGAGTAAGAGCAAGTTATGCGGAGACACACACAATTTTTACATTCCTTAGGGAAAATGCATTTTCCAGGTCACAGTATGGGGAAGTGTATAAGCTCAGAGAAATAAATCATGCATTTCCCCTTCCAATACAACGTTGATATACATTTATAGGATATAACGTTAGCTTAGGTTCCTCCATTTGAATAAAAGCTCTATCTGATGTTGATAATGATTTGCAAAACTGCCCTCTGTGTGGACATTTTAGGCAAATTATGTAAAGATTAGCACATTTCATAATAGCATAATCAGTTTAATCTTAACGGTTCTCACTTTTAAGACACCCTCCTCGATTGTGCGGAATTCCCCTTGTGGTTGAAACGAGCATTACAAAAACGTTCCTCTCTTCCTACAACACGTCAACTGACAGTTGTGTGTCAAGGGGTTCCGGGGGACCTATAATTCAATCGAGATGAATACACTTAAATCATCCAACTGCTGCTAGCAATTATTGACTGTTTTGAAGAGTGAATGATAACTTTCTAGTAGCCTAATGTACTAAAAAAAAAAAAAAAAAGAATTGCATAAGTGAAGTAGCCTTAAGACACGATGCTGTCCTTATTCTAGGAGAATGTGATTTGCTTGCAAAAACTGGTGGTTAACCAGTTGAACTGTTTACAAATGTACTAATTGTAAGTCGCTTTGGATAAAAGCGTCTGCTAAATGCTTTAAATGTAAATGTAAATCCAACTACTTCTTATGCACGCATTATACAGCATGTGTAGAACAAGCCTTGTTCCATTACACTGCATATCTGGAAGATATCGGCTGAAAATAATTATCAGTGCCATATTCCCATAGATAGACACGCAGCACGTGTAGCCCAAGTTCCCCATAGCGATATTGGATGCGGCTATTGATGTTTCTTGGTGACATATGGGCGGCCGGCACATACAATGCAAACGGCGCACTTGAGAGACCTGATGTTGCGTCTGCATATTCAGGTCAGCGGCTTTCATCAAACGTAGCAGAGGACAGTAAATTATGAATGAGGAGCCACTCTCAGGCGATGCGAATAAGGGTGACGCGCATTATTCAGCTCCACTTTCTTCAGCGGAGGGATTTCACACCAGAGGGACGAGGGTGGAATTACTCCAAAGTGGAAAATAAGTAGATTATGCACAGCAGCCGTGGACTAGTATCAGATCCGGGATTATGGTCTGGATCATGGGCTCCCAAACTTTATTATATCAAGGACCCCCAAATAAATATGCATCACCCCCCCCCCCCCACCACCACCCCCACCATCCTTTGATAGGATTTCAGGTTTTAGTTCTAACATTTGGTATATAATTGCATACTTAATAAAGTAACTGCAAAATGACCTCACTCATTATCGTCTTACTGTGGCCCCTGTCAGAGACCCCCAAGAAGGTCCTTGGACCTTACTTTGATGGCAGTATCAGCGTTGCTGCTACTGATGTTGTCATTAAGAAAGAGGGACAAACGTAATTCATTTAGAGGAACCACTTCCGGAAGATTGGGAACTGAAGCCTGAACATCACAGACAGTGCGCGTCAGTGATGACTCTGATGGGACGGGTCAAGTTATCGTCGATTAATTTAGACGCCAAATCAATGAATCAATGGTTTTAATCAATGGATTGCCATGGATTAAACAGTGTTAACGATCTTTATCAGGTAAAGTTTCTGTGTGGAATTACCCTTATTCACGAGGGGCATGCTCCCTGCTTCATCTGAGCAAAATCCCCCTTCACCTTTAGAAAGAGGACCTTTTTTTTTTCAAGAAGGATTAGATTAGATTAGATCAGTTTTCATCATCATTCATTTCCATACAATTTCTTGCATACAACTGAACAAAATGTGGTTTCTCACGGATCAAGGTGTAACATGAAATAACTCAAAGACCGTACACATAACTATACAGTGCACATGCTATCTTAGTAGCTGTCTCTATACATAACAGGAGACTCTTAAACTGATCTGTGATGGGGATGAGAATTCACATTCCACTGTATTACAATTCCCCACCAACCACCATTGCTGTAAAAATGGGATATAACAGTAATATAACAGTAATACGTGTTGCAATACTGCACCTAATACTTTTCAGATATACTGTAGTTTACTGCTATATGCTCATTACTCCATTATTTTCCTGGCAACAGTATATTGATATATCTCACTGTATCTTGTCCCGTCCTTCCCTATACAGTATCAGAGCATGCAATGGTGAAAATGTGTCATGCTGCAGGTAGGCTTAGATGAGGTAAGAGCAGGAACGAAGACAGATCCTCAAGTCAGAGATATACCTCTCCACCTCCACCACACCAGTGTCTCGTGGGTGGGTACAGAGGAACTGAGGGGGAGTAAAGCAGGGGGGAGGGTGGATGGGATGACGGGGGGAAGGGAGGGGAAAGAGGAGGAGGAGGGGAGAGAAAGGGTGGTGAGAGGGGTCTAACTCTGGCTTAAAAGTAAATTCAAATGCATTATTCATGGCTCTCTGTGTCAAAATATCATTTACATGTGCTGTGTTGACTCATGGCTCGTAAAATAAGAAGGACATGGAAAGAAAGCGGGGAGGAAAAAAATAAACAACTGGAGTCTTTTTTCCCTTTAGGCCCGAAAATAAAGACCCCCGGTGAGGTCTCCCTCGACTTATTAGGTATCAATTATTTATTGGGCTATTCTTCATCTATGTAATGAGCAGACACCTTGTCATAGAAGGTCTGGCATCCCAATCATCAAAGTCAGCTGCTTTGAAAGGGACTTGACAAGATGCAAATGCATGCAAGTGTTTTGAAGACTGAAAACCCAATAGCTCTAGAAACTGACCTTTAATTCTCATATATACACAGTACTGCCATCAATGTAAAGGCAATGCAGTTCATAGTGACCTTTTTCACATAGCCTAAATTATAAGATTCAGTGATTGGATATTTGTTTTGGTCTGAAGAATTTTGTTCCTTAGATTTAGATAATAAGAACCAGTTATTTGGAAGTAACTTTTTATTTATTTATAACTTAGCCGTTTAATGAGCTCAGCGTTAGTAGTCCAGTACCATGCCGCTGGTTCCTCTATTTAGGACCAGTGGTAATGTGATGTCTGTTGACACCACAGCGGCCCCTAGGGGTATAGCATAGTAACTACACTGCTTTTATCTCGCTTGATAATTAACAGCTATCAGATTTGGATCCGTCTATAGGACAACGTTTCCATGTAAAAAGGGTTTTAAAAGGAATTTTACATCTACAAAACGTAATTTGTGGCATCCCAGCCCTGTTTTGAATAAATAACACAATAAATACTGAATGTAATAAATCAATAATTCTGATATAAATACAACAATAGTTCCACAATCGTATTATTAGGCATATTTGCAGACGTGGGGATGCAATGCATATTTCAGTAACGCTAAAGCTAGGCTCTTTTTCATATACAGTGGCTTTTCTGTCTCCACTTACATCTGTATGCGAGGGGGGTTGGGGTGGGATAGGGGCACATATGACCTGCTCCACTTTTATTTTGATTTATAGGGCCGGTGGAGAGCATCATCACAGAATCGCTTCATCTTCTCTCCTTTATTACACCACATTTGTTTTCATTTTACTCCCAAAGCCATGGCTGAATACATTAGAGATTTCCCAGGGGGCAGCGGGGCAGACGTCTCAGCCCGCAGGAGACAATGGCATGACGGAAGGGATTTCTGAGCATGCTTCATCATTAGTGGTGTTAGCATTATCCCGGCTTCAAAATATTATCATAGGATTGTCATTATTCTCAGGATTAGCGGGATAAGTAGACACACTGGTGCAAGGAGTGGTCAAGCCTACTGCTAGGCGATAGCGACGTTAATAACTGGTCCAGCCAATACATGCAAATTGTGGACATTAGCCAGGTGTTGGCTATTATGACTTTTCATTAGGGTAGCCACCAGAAAGGGCCTCGCTAGGGCTAACAGTGAAACAGCTCATTCTCGGCACAAGAGCTTCATTCCAGCATAAATAATGTCCGCTCCACAGACAGAGGTTTAGTGGTGCACACCCTTGCATGCCCTATATCCCTAATTCCCAGTCCCGATGAATCAGACCAGACAAACAGCCATCTGAGGATGCCCAGGGGGTAAAGAGGGACGGAAAATCTGATTCAGTCCCAGGAAGATAACCAGGATCAGAACATTAAGGTAGAGATAATATGGCAATTGGGTTTAGCATAGAAAGGTCAAAGACAGGCTAATGCACACTGTAATACACAATTCACTATGAGCCAATGAGACGGGGGAGGGGGGGGTCAGGGGGTTGCACTCTGGCTTGTTTTGGGTCAGCCTGAAAACAATATGAGTAAGTAGCATGGAATTATAGTTATTTATCATTTTTGTCACGTGGCAGAGATTTACGTCATAGCGTTTCAGTCATATTACTGCATGAGAGTGATATACACAAACTGTTGTTGCATTTAAATTAATCATTTTTTTTCAATTAAAATGCTACATTTTTTAAAAGGGGTCATTTATTGACTATAAAATATAGTTGAAGCTAGTTGAAGGCAGCCTTATCGTATTTGTCTCAAACACAAATAGGCCTCTGCTCCAAAGAAGAATTTCTTGTGAAATAGTGCATTTCTAATTTAAATAGGCAAGCAGTACCCAGATAATGCGTGCCGCTCAGAAGCAACAGCTTAAAAGCTCAAATGCCATCCGCTGAGGCCTATGTCGTAATTTCACTCTAATGTCAACTGTATTTTTCCATTTCATGGTAGCGTTATGCAAGTCCATCAGTTCCACTGTACATCTCCTTTCATCTCTTCATGCCTGCATGCATTAACAATAAATACAAAAGGCACGCGGAAGCTGAAAAGAACCTGATTGGCTAATTGTGGATAACAATCAGTGCTTCCCACAATTCCAATCCCACATCTGTTCCAGCTCCCACTTTCGCCAGGCTCCAGTATGAGTAGAACAAAGATGTTACAGTTTCTCTAACGATAGGTAAAAGTAAAACACCATACACCAACAACCTATTTGTTCAATCTCACTAATGTATTCAACATTCAGAGGCAGCCAGTGGTGAAAGTGATATAATCTCTATCATCTCAAGGACACCGTAAAACCTACTGGCCTAGTTTTGTTACAAGTAATGCGTGGAGGAAGGATATCTAGCTATTTTATGATTGAATTCCCAAGGACAGAATAAGAAGAGAGGGGGAAAAAAGCCATTGGTGAATAGGTATAGTGGAAATGTCTGTTGGGGGAGGAGGGGTAGACAGTGTGCGCAGGGGGAGGGGTGGAGACGAGAACACAGTCACAACAAGAGGCTAATTCACAGTGTGGATGCAGGCAAGAACATATATGTAATGTATATCAAATGAAAATGTGATGTGCAAAAAAATCTGGGAAAGTCTACACTGTCTGTGTGACAACACTCGTGTTATGTGGTGTAATACATGAAAGTAAATTAGAGAGCATATGATCTATCCGCAGAAAAAAAAACAGGAGATCTTGGTGCTAGAAAGTTCGAAGCCAGGTTCCCCGTGAGGCAACAGAGCCCGCTGTAAGCAGCGCAGTAGCCTACAAACCCTTCCTGGACGTGTAAATTGCACGGCCTTCCAAGTCCTCGGGGGGAAATGACTCCCCGCTAAGCCCTGCATAATAACCCTGTGTAACCCCTCTGTTTGAGGGTATAGGGGATACCTGTCAATCAACATGAAGCCAGACGGCATACATTTACATATATAGTTAGCCTGCACTGTTAATTTAATTTGACATCCTTTCACAAATAAATTAACTTTATTTACTTAAGGTAAGTCAATACATATATATATAAAAAAAAAAAACTTGGTTTTGAGATTGCATGAGACAAGCGTTCGTATGATTTCATCGCACTACTTGCTGGACCACAAGAAATAAAGCCCAGTCTGGTAGTGAGTAAACAAACAAGAGGCTCAATCTACAATAGGAGACAGCCACCTAGAGGATGGAAATGGTGCTGCATGTTAAGTTATAGGCTATTCATTTCTGAATTGGCTTCCGTTTTTAGGCTACTTTATGAAACACGATTACAGTAGTTGCTGTAACACAGCTAACACGTGAAGTGTTGCATTTAAAGCAGCAGCTACTTACCAGTGAAACATGGTTGTATTCAAAACTATCAAGTGGATGCATACAAAATCGTGTTATGCAAATAATTATTGCACTTCCTACCAATGTTAGGCCTAAATACTGGTAACAAATTATGAGAGGCCGTTTAGGAAGTATTTCAGACTGTTGTTACACGAACACATGAAACACGTACGCATTCACATGGCAACTTTTGACACAGGTTTCCATACTACTGACACTTCACACACATATGCAAGCATGTAGACCTACAGTAGACTACTTGCTTTATGTCAGCACATCGAATATATAACGGTTATCAAAACCAAACATCGCAATATGATACAATATGGCCAACTAAAGTAGGGAAGAAATGCAAGGCAGAAATAGTATATTGTCTATATTGAGAGACCCCCAACATTTCACAAATCATGTTTTCAAGGAAGCTCATGACTTATTAAGAGGAGGCCATGCTTCCTGGCTCCCCTGTAGTTCGCACCCTATAGGCCTACGTAAAACGCATATTTAGACACATTCACATACTACTAATGAAATGTTCGTACAGATACACATGAAACGGTTGTATTCATACATACATGAAGCGCTCATAGCATAGGCTACAGATACAGGTGGAACAAACTTGCACATGAAATGCTCATGTGTAGGCTACAGAGTAGGACAGACACGTGAAACACACTCTTTTTTAACATTGTACGCTCACATACATGCTTCAGCATGAAGCTTTAACTGTGTGAAAAAAATCTTATAAAAAGGAGGAGTGAGAAGATTTTCACACCTGAATGTGCTGGAGAAAAATCCATTATAACAGGAAGCCGGAAGGCATTATTTCAGTAACGTTAGGCTACAAATGGGCATCCTTCCAACCGTCGCTTTTGATCGCAGTTCTGGCTAAAACTGTGCATTCACGAACTTTCTTCTTTTATATTTTACTCCAGGCCAGAGGCGTTGTTAGCACTGAAACCTTGGTGGCTTAGCCCATCCCAGAAATCGTTAATTTTTCAAGTTCTTTCAGAGTAAAATTAATACAAGATGTGTGCACTGTGCTCTACCAAAAGGTTCCGGTGCTGTGTCCCTATTGGGTGGTTCCCAAGCTAACTCGTTTCCAATCGCGTGCATGTGGTGTGTGCGCGCTGGTGTTTACTTGACCGCAGCACTGGCAGCAGATTCATCAAAATGCCACAAACATATTGCACAATGTTTTCAACTGGCTTAATGATATAATAGGCTTATATAGGCCTAATTAGTAGGCCTATTATGCCACACCGCAGCCCTCTACAACGTCCTCGAATGATAAATAAACGTTTTAAATAGCTGAAGTTTGCTTCAAGCAGGATTCGATCACGCTGTCACAAAATAACATAAAGAAAAAGCGCTTAACTTTAACATAGTTAACTAGGCCAAGGATGGTCACGGATTTCAGTGGACTATTCTAATAATCAATTAGCGTCTACGTAACATTTTGTTTTGATCTAGCTTAAAATAACCGTCATTATTTTTGAGGGTTTTAATGCATGATCGGAATTACATATTAATAGATCCGGGGATAGTTTTTTTTAATTAGGCTATTCTTATTTTTGTGATGACGGATTATTCATAAAGCATTCGGGGCTGAGCCTCGTTCGCCCAGGCCTTACGACTTCGGTGGGCCAGTCATTGCTGGGGCAATGAGACGTGATACCGTTCTTGACTGATGCACTGGGTTGCATAGCCTATAGAGGGCGATGTTGACAGTTTGAAGACCATCTTATATTTTTAAAATTTTACCGAACTTCCGAAGGTGCACTTTTATTTTGAAAAGGTGCTTAGGTGTTTTGAACAGTGCATATAGACATTGTGGATTAGCCTACTGCATAAATTGTGCTGTAAAATAGATTCTAATGGTTCAGAAATTAAATTATTTCGGGTCATGACTTAATAACCTAGGACTGATGTGGGTCCTGAGGTTTGACCAGTTGAGAACCACTGACCCAAGCTTCACCTGCATTTGGCCTATTCTGCCTTCGGGATATAGGCCGCAATGTTCTCCCGCAGAGGGAGAAGCTTCAGTTCTTACTCATACATATAGGATTTTTTTTTTTTTTTTACACACAGTTAAGGTTTAATGCTTAAGCATGTGCAATGTGACCAAAGAGTGTGTTTCACATGCATCTGTAGGAGAATTCATATGCTTCTGTGAGCCCGTATCACCTGTATCTGAATCAGAGTTTCATATGTGCGTGTGTGTGAATGTATTTCGTATGGACGTTTCACATCTGTGTATGAGTGAGTTTTAAGTATGTCTATATGCAAGTTTTCAGCAGTGTGGATGCGTGGGTGAAAGTTTCACATGTGAATGCGTACATGTTTCATATGTGTAGCTATGTGTCACAAAAGCCGGAAATATTTCCTAAACAACCCCTCATATTAAATCCACAGGAATATCATGCAGGCCTATGCCTGGGTAGTAGTGCAGTAAACTGCAGATTATGGCACTACCAAGATCACGATATTAAAGACAGACAGAGCAGTCTCACGGCTAAGAGCGCTGGACCATTTAACCGGAAATGCAATAGAATACAAGGCTAGATTTCTATCTCATATACAGTAGTAAATTACTGCTGTATACGAATTACTACTAGTACTAGGCTACATAAACCACCTCGTCATGTTTAAGATGTGTTGTAGGACTATTTTTGTTCATGCTTTCTGCAGGGAAAAGACCCGCAGCTTTACATTCACCCTTGATTATAGTTCAAATTCTGAAAAAACTCTTGGAGTCACAAAATTATACAACAGCAATAATAAATAGAATTAGGACTAAAGTTGAAAAGACTGAATTTCAAGGTTCACAACCAATGGAATGACTTGGTTGTACCACTAGATGGCAATGTTTGTATGTGTTATCAGCATAGAAGATGCCAGCTGTAACTTGTAGCTACTTGTTTAAATAAAAGCTCTGTCGTAGCCTATACTATTTGTATATAAATATATTAAAATAAAATGTCTTCCCGTCTAGCCTATACACAGAGAAAACCTTAATTTACAAAAATTCAGAGGTGTAAAAGTCCTGCCATGGGTTTACCTTCTGCTTGTTCACTTAACCAGGTGATGCCATTTACAGGGAATAATAATGGAGATCACCAGGTTAAGTGAACAAGCAAAAGGAAAACCTGGCAGCCCTGTGGCAGACACTTCAAATTTTAGAAAACCTTTTTAGATAAAGCATTTTTCACTTTATTTGGTGATGGCATTGCCTGCTTTTAAAACTAAGGTAACCTAGTTCATGGTGACAATACTCTGGGTTAGTTGTAACAAGGAAAATACAACCCTCCCCAAGCAAAATTGTTGTTGCGTTGGCACATTGTTCAGTTTAATTATGCTCAAATGTTAGACCTGTAGGTTACTATGTGGGCCCATGAGGCCTGCACTCTAGGAAACACACACTAGTTTGGAGTTGTGCAGATAAATTTCATTAAGTCACTATGACAGCAACTAACACCAATTAGGTAAAAAAAAAAAAAAAGCGGACTAGGACATTTTCAATATCTAGTATGTCATAATCCTCATTTCATGTTACATTTCACCCCAGGGTATCAGCTACCACGTTTTAATGCAGACACATGCAACTAGTTGGCATCACATTTTGAACACACTGGCTTCAAAGAGCTCCAAGAGACACACGGAAAGGTCAAATTTTACAACCAGCCCCGGTCTCCCCTATTCAGGTGTATGCTTTTGCTTTGTAGGGCAGAGATCCAACTTTACATTAACCATTAGTTACAGTCAAGATGCTTACAAGTAGGCTAGGCCTACTTTCCATTCATTCAGCATTTGGTCTTTTGAATTTGCTGCAAAGCCGATGTCTAAAACAGCCAAGAACGCTTTTAAGCATCAAGGACAGAAACACAGTAACTCAGGTCTACTTGCTAAATATAGATATTATAAACAGTAAAGTCCCACATCCCTGAACCCACATAGAACATCTCCAAATGAAGCATGCTCCCACTGATCAAGGGAAGGCCCAGGCAGAGGAACATCAAGTCAGCATGGAGCGCTGCA
>JAOEHI010000022.1:1411488-1449544 GCA_025447815.1 Percopsis transmontana
TATATATATATTAGTTTTGAAAACCACATATTAAAAATTAACAGCACTGTGCCCTTTTTGTTTGCATAAACATTAAAAAGATTACATAGCCAATACCTATGTTTTAAATGAAAACCATATCAAATGTGAATTGTTATGCCGAGTTCTGCCTGCCCACCCAGAAATTGGACGCACCTCATAAGGTCCTTTTGATACTTTAGAGTCAAACGTTGTTACCAGCTCATATTTTGGACTGTTTTGACTTGACATTAACACTTGTAACATATGACTTGACATAGCACAGGTAATAATATAACTGTTCTGTCATCGACCGAATTATGCATCCACACTGCAACTTTATTTCTCTATAAACCAAATGGTTTTGTCATTATATATTTTTGTGCCATTTTGGCTCGACAGTGTGAATATCAGGTCAATATTGACACAAGATGAAATAACTGGGGATGCATTACAGCCACAACCTTCCTAATAATGCATTCAGCCTTTAACACTCAGTAAGGACACTTCAAACTGTGAATAAAAGGGTATCAGCACAATATTTGTGGCATTTTTCCCTATTTAAAAACACTACGAGTTCGCCCTCAGAAATATTGACATTTCAGACCAATCATATCAAAGAAATGCTACTTCTACTGAGTCTAATAAAGGCCATCGCGAGGTGCATGCCATTCCTGGCGGGCAGGCAGAACTCGGCATAACACCGGCGGACATTACGAATATATTAACATACCGACAATTCAGGCACACAACAAAGTTATAGGCTTAGAGACGGCAACCAATCACAATCACAACTCAAAAATGTCTCTTGGGAAACCCTTGGTTGACGTCACTCACACTACATCCATCTATCGTAGGCCATCATGTGTGCGTGTGTACACACCGGAAGATAGAAAAAGGTGGTCCTCCCTTCTGTTAACAAACAGCAGTGTGTGTCATGGACTAACTTGTGCCCCTGTCAGAGTGCCTGGAGGGTGGGGCGTACCACGGCCCACGGTGGAGGATGGAGCCCGGGGACCTGTTCATCCCCGTGGATTCTCTGGAGGAGGAGGCCACTCTGACGTGTGATGCCAAGGGAACGCCCCCACCGCAGTACAGGTAGGCTCACCTTAAGCTATTCAGACAACCAATCAATAACCTGAGATTATATAAATAAACGTGATATTGTAATTCACCTAGGTTCTGTTCAACGGGTTTCTTACTTTACCGCTCTTCTGTAAGGTCTATCAGATTGACATGATATGGTATTTTTATTGTGCATTGGACTGTAAGGTGTTCCTAACCTCCATATACTGACACTCAATATTAGTGTTCTGTTTTACATTCCTTTCTGATGGTGAAAGTAGATCCGGTTGAGCCAGTGTATCCATCCACCAGTAGGAAATGATCCTGATGTACATAGAGCACTCTAACGTTCATAAGAATATGACCGCAGAATCCTTTTTTCGATGTTATTGTTTAATCTTCTGTTTCGACCTGCTTTGTATTTGGCCTACAAGTCCGCCCGTATGCTTGTATGAGATGAGGGGAAACAATGGACGTGAATGGAGAGAGACGACAAATGTTGTCCACACACGACTACTGGAGCTAAAGTTGAGCGTCAGTATATGGACTTCCAGTATATAGGTAGGAACATGGACAGTCAAATGTGCTACGGGGCCCCTTTGACGACCCTGATGACCCTACGATTAGGTCATTTAGCAGACGAAGCGACTCACAATGACATGGTGCTATTACATGGAGCAGATATGGGTTAGGCATCTTGCTCAAGGATGCTTACAGGTAGGCCAACTCTGGGGCTCGAGCCCACGACCTTCTGGGCTGGGTGTCCAACACCTAGACCACTAGACTGTCCTGATCCTGATCTGGATGTATTTGTGCATGATAAGCAGGTAGGCGCCTCCATTTTTTCCCAAATTAGGATGAGCCATGCCGGCACTGTGAGCACCGTCGCATCATTATGGCTCCACTGATTCATATTGACAAGCACGCTGACAATCTGCCTCTTGTCCCGCCAGAGAGTGTCTGTGTGACGTATTGCATCTTAGCGTCTTGTCTCCTCATATGAGCCATGAGCACCAATGCAGGCGCTAGACACCTGTCGACATTTGCCGTTCAGCGGTGCAGTGACTGCAGCACCGCCTGCGTGGAGAAGCTGAATGGTAGAGGTGCGAAGAGCATACATTCCTGGAGGTGTTTCCACGTGCTGATTAGAAGTGTGACAACCGTGTTTTTGGCGCGGCGTCTTTCTAGAGCCGGATGTGGCGGGCTCAGCGAGGCCTTAGCGCCCCTCTTCCCGCTCCTCTCTCTTGAGGTGTAAATAGGCATTACACCTCTTCGCTTCCCCTTCCTTCCGTCAGCCCCGTCGTACGCAGGAAGCAGAGCTCCAACTCCTATTGTGACAGCCTAGCGCTGCATTAGCACATTGGACACATTCGGGCGTTCTACTCAAAAGCCTTCTTTCTCGCAGTTGGCCCTGGATGCAGTCGCTGAAACCTTGTTAAGAGGAAGTGTTACTTTCCTGATCAGCACTGAACAATTGAGTCGCTATGTAGTGGCTCGAAAAAGGTGAAAACGATTACTTAGCAATCATTGGCACGCCATACGCACGCATACACACCTACACAGTAGGCTACGTTAAGCTGCTTCAGCTCAACTGGCAGGCTCATCTAAAATGCAGCTCTGCGTCGGCACCCTTATTTGTAGTGGGGCTACTCTGCCAGCCCTGGAACACAGCTAGCAAGGGCTCTTAGAGTATGTTGTGTTGGAAATGTGGCAGCAAGCAGCCCATCACATTCAAAAGGTTTTGACATATTCTTTAGGAAATTATTTTGAAAGTTAGTCTTGAAAGCTTTTAGAGAGTTGTTTGTTGTGACCCCTGCCTCTGTGGTTTTCACTTTGAGCCAAATCGAGCCTAAAGAATGTGCAATATAGGGAAAACTGCCTTGAGGGGAAAACAAGATGTTTTGGAAAAGTATTCTATCCTTGAACCCCCACATCCTCTTATTGTAAATAGCATTGTATTTGTAACTCCTTGTAAGCTGAGAGGGTTTGTTCAACAAATTACAACACTTTTTCAATTTAGTGAATTAACCTCCTCTTTTTAAGATGTGTTTTTCTCCGATACTTCATGTTGCACCCCTGACGGTGTGAAGTACCAGCTTTATTGTATTTGATGCCAGCGATGTTGCGGGAAGGACGTAATGAAGGAAGGGAGGTGTAAAGTGCTTTTTGTTGCCTGCTTTGTGCAAGCCTTTAAGCTAGGTGCAAATGCTGCACAGTTATAATGGTACAATCATCAAAGATATTTTATGCGTTACCGTGCGTCTATGCTTTTAATTAACGTCTAAAATGTACAGTATGTCTGTTCTTGCCCCTTCGCACGTGCTAGAAATAGATTAGCATAGATTTATTTTTTTTGAGTAATTTCACATGTAGACATCTTACATAAACAACTTAGAAGTGAGTGCAGGTATTTAGGAGAAGGCAGTAGTTTTAGGGATATAGGACCATGTCAGGGACCAACCTCAGGTCCTTGTGGAGCCGAGTGGTACAGTGTGTTTGGGACCCTAACACTGGGAACCGGAGATTGCCGGTTGTGTGCATCACGTGTGACCAATAAAGGCCTGTATAAGGGCCATTTTGGTTTCAGCTTGAAGGTAACTTACCCAGACCGCAAGGCTATATTGTCGTTTTTGACAAAATGTAGACATCATCAACCAAACTTACAGCGGCAGTAAACGCTCGTTAGACTTGTTTTCTCGAACGCGCCTTCCTCTCAGACAACCTTGGTCAGTAGACAGGAATAGAGAGTGCACTTTGCCGGGTCGCTGATGGTGTCGTTGCCCCCACAGATGGTCATTCAACGGGACTCTCATAAATCTGAGCCTGGATCGCCGGCGGCGTCTGTCCGGAGGGAACCTCATTATAAGGAGCCTGGACCGCTACCAGGATGCAGGGATGTACCAGTGTATGGCCTACAACACTGTCGGAGCCATACTCAGCAGGAGAGCTAACCTACAGTTTGCCTGTATATATACATCAATATCTCACTAGGACTCGTGGTTGTTTGTGATCCTGCTTTTGTCCAGTGTTTTTATATGTAAAAAGTAGCAGCATGTTTAGGGCTGAAAAGGTGTAAAAGCCACAGTAGCCTAATGTGATAATCACTTGATCAGTGTTATGATCTATAATTGCAATGCTATACAATATCCTGCATGTTTTGTAATAATAACCTAGTCTTATTGATTTATTGACTTACAAAACACAAAGGTTTTACTGTGATTATAATGGGTGGATTTACAAGAGGATTACCAATATCCATTACGTTTGTCACGCAGACTTGGATCATTTTAAGGTCCACACCAGAAGTGCGGTGTCCGTCCGAGAGGGACAGGGCGTGGTGTTAATCTGTGGAACGCCGACATCCTCTGGAGGTCAGCCCCATGACACATTGAGGATCCATATGAACACCAAGGCCTCAAACCCGTTCAAGGAATGAAACAAAAAAGAAACAAATCGATATTTCGCTGAGAACAAAAATGAAACCAGAAACTTTATATATTTTGTATGTTATGGAACAGAAACAGTTATTTGAAATAATGGTAACCGGTTCTTTTATTTGTTACAACAAATTGAAACATTTTCTGCTTGCAATAACAAAAAAATGACTGGGAAGCCATGGTGGATTTCAGCCCGAGGACAGATTGGACCATAGCGCTCCTAGTTAGTGATGCAATGCATTTTTGTAACGTTTTGTGACAGAGACTAGAGACTATAGAATCTCTAGTCTATAAAATATCTATCAACAGACATTTTTACACTGTCCGAAAGATGCATATTGTCATGTCACACAGTCCTACATGGAATGTTATTTACCTGTATTTTATTTGGTTCTAACCAGTTCGGGAACAATCGTTTTAAGGTGGAACACAAAACCGGACACATTAAAATACGGATTCTGCTCGGATCGAACCGATTAAAAGCAAATTCTGGTTTAAAGCCCTGATAAACACACATCTCAAAACACATTTAGCTGGGTGGGCATGTACAGAACCCTATTATGCTGGACGTCTCCCTGACTCTCCCTTTTACAGTTGGGACAACCGGCTACTTTTGTTTATTAGTTTACGTATGCAAATTTGCTGAGGTCAGCAAATTTTCCGTTATAACTCTACATGCTACAGAGAGAATAACTGTATTTTATAAAGCCATGGTTAATATTCAATCATTAACGGATATGTTTTGCCTTCCAGACCTCACTTATGCATGGGTCTTCAATGAGTACCCATACTTTGTTCAGCAAGATAATCGCCGCTTCGTCTCCCAGGAGACGGGGAATTTGTACATTGCCAAGGTGGAGCCCTCTGACGTGGGTAACTACACCTGCGTGGTTATGAACAGCGTCACGAAGGGCAAAGTTCATAGTTCCCCCACATCTCTGATCCTCAGGACAGACGGTGAGGCGCCAATGTCATTGGGTAAACGGAGGTCATAGTTTTAGTTTCTATACCGGTGTCACTGTGTCGCTGACAGGATGTAGTTGAGTTACTGAGGCCTCATGCAAGTCAATAAATAGGTCGCAGCACAGTCTGAAGCCACTAGACAAAGCCCCCAAATCTTTGGTTTGCTGACACGGCTCTTTTACACTTTTCATTCACTTTAAAAGCTTTCAGGCAAACTCTCATGCCAATTCCTCAGTCGTCGGTTATTCTATTCTCCCTCATGCTTTCACAGAAAAAAGAAAATAAACATAGCCTCTGGCGTGAATTAAACATGAGCCATCGTCAGATTGAGCGTCCCGCTGACTCAGGCGGTTTCTCCAGCATGCACTGTACAAGTGACTGCATTTGTACCTTCCTGTCTACCTTCCAGTCCTATTTGTCTTCACTGGATACTGATATGTGTGATGATATACTTTAGGAACACTCCATTTGGTTATGCTGCCCCCCCAGAACCCCATCTTTCCTCCCCAACTCACTGTTTTTGTGTGTTTTGAAATGTGCACCTGAAAAGTGCGCCTGGCAGCAGGAGGAAGGGGGGGTAGAAATGATGTGAACACTGTAGGGAGAGGAGTAGAGAGGACTGCAGTTTGCTCTGTTCTCTGAGTGGGAGCTGGCGTGCACTCACGAACCAAAACAACGTTTTTGTAAAGCTGGTTCAAAGCACACAGAACCGCAGAACCGAAACGTATGGGCGATGGGAACTAGATCTCAGATGTACTGTGTATTTCAACAAGAGGAGGTTTAAATGATTTGTTGTTATGTAACTGCATGCTCGTGACTGCCCACTCGAAGTGGTGTGCTGCTTCATGTCCGCCAATGAGAATGTTCACTTGCTTGTGTAAATTTTTTGTTCTCCCCTATGTTAGTACACTGTAGTTTGGGCCATAATGCAAAGCGTATTGCTTGTAAGGCATAAATAAGAGAGAAGTGAGCAAGTTCTTGTGTTCGCTCTTCACAGGAGCAATGGATGAATACGAGCCAAAAATAGAAGTTCATTTCCCAGACAATGTACCTGCTGCTAAAGGATCAACAGTTACTCTGGAGTGTTTTGCCCTTGGAAAGTAAGCTCGGTTTCTTGAAGCATGTTTTCAATCATCAAATGTTTCTTGTTTTAGTCGAGGAATCCCCGGATTTCACTGTGGCAGTTATGTTCTTTAGACTGTGGTATAACTTCATGATATCTCCATTTTATTCACTTGGTAAGAGTGCCAAAGGCACTTTGACCAAGTAAATTACCAACTACATCAACTGCTTTTACCAACTGCGTCAAACCCTGTATGGTGGTTGCCCGTAGTCAAATACCCATAGCTTCAGATGGGATCATAAAGCTTTAGAGGAACTCAAATCAAACCTCAGCCCCATTTACCTCCTCTATCTCTTCCAGCCCCGTCCCAGAGATAACCTGGAAGAGGGCCAACGGTGTTCCTTTTCCCAGCAAGGTCAAAATGAAGTACTCCAATGCTGTTCTAGAGATCCCCAGCTTCCAGCTGGATGACACAGGAGGCTACGAGTGCGTGGCTGAGAACATGATGGGGAAGAACACCGTCACGGGGAAACTGGCCTTCTACGGTACTGTGATGGGTGCACCAAGACATTCCATATGAAGGACAATCCATATGACATGTATGCCATGTATGATGAGACGTGTTCACATGATTATGGTCCTTGGTAATACTATACACAGTATATGACCTTCAAATGGATGTTTTGCATATGACATGCATGTCATATACACAGCTTAGGCCATATGGGGTGCTAAACTAGCTTATGCAAAATATATAGTGTAACACTTTATTTTATTAGAACTTACTCAAATGCAGGATAACGCTGTGTGTCCTACCACAAGGGGAGTAGCATTTTCCTTAATTTCGTTTACAGTTGTTGTATTGTTTTTTCTTGGCTTGCTTTTGCTACCTTGCGATTCCACAAACTGGCAGGTGGCAGAGAGAAAATAACACGTGTTTAATTGGGCTGATAACTTACACCTGAACTGTGCATGTTAACAAGCACTAAATGATGCACCTATATAGCTTCTCGAAACCCCAATTTGGTCCTGTAAAAATGCAAATGTGTGGAAGTAGCTATTGTAGTTATTGTGCTAGCTGAGAAAATGAGCAGGTGCTTGTTATCTGCCGCAGTAGGGGCTGGGGAGGGGGGGGGGGTTGTCTGGCTTTCCACCCATCACGAGAGCTTCCCGCTCCCTGGTGCTTCTAAAGGGTTTGTGCTCGTCGTAAATAGCCACAGGGTGCTGACATGCGTAATAGAGATGAAACTGGGTGATGCCCTCACTTTCCTCTTTTTCACTGAACAGGCTCGTCTTCATTTTTTTTTAAACAAATCCCCACAGCAACGAGTCTTGCTCTACTCCGATTCAAATGATCGATCTAAAAATGCTGTGTGGTCATAAATCAGACATATTCAGTGATACAACCACAACTGGAGTGTGTGTGTGTTTTCCTCAGCCAAACCCCAGTGGATTCAGACCATGAAGAACGCAGCCCTGGCCATAGAGGAGAGACTGCACTGGGAATGTCGAGCTAACGGCAAGCCCAAGCCCTTCTACACCTGGCTGAAGAATGGCCAAGCGCTCGTCTCGGAGGTAAAACACTGCCTGTTTTCAATCAGCACCCCATTTTTCTATTTCACACACTTAATCTTTGGCTTTGGCTCTCGCTCATTCTTTCGATTTACTGAATAGAAAATGCTGGCAGAGCAGTGAGCACTGATCCTCTCAGAAAATGTATGGCAAGCGTGCGCTGCTGATGAAACATGGATGCGACTGCGCTTCTCCTATTCTGCTCTTCCTTGCCAGATATAACACAGTCTGAGAGAGTGGATCAGTGTAGCCCCCCACCCCCCGGAGATTGCTCAGTTTCTTCTGAACAGGGCCAGTGGTTGTTTTCATTATTCATGGTGCATTGAGGCTCCTTGCAGATTGAGGACCAATGGGCCTAATCTACTGTGAGATGTACATGGCGACACGCCTACCTCAGGCCACCGGAGAAGTCGTGGGGTCTTGTCTCGCCTACATGGTCGCTGGTTTTCAACTTCAGTGGAACATTGATTCCGCCTCGCTGCTAAGCTTTATTTTCTTCGTGCCTTTTACAGTATTGGCAATGGGGGCTGTTATTTGAACTATGAAATGATGAAACGATGCACATTATTAATCCCTGTGGGGAAATTGTCGTTTCACACTCTGATTGGTGTCAACCTAACTTAGAGTGGCCCTCCTGTAGAATGTAGGAGTTAAGTACAGTATCTTGCTTAAAGGATGCCTACAGATACAGTAGGACCCATGCCAGAATTTGAACCCACAATCCATGGTAGATACAGGGTTTTTCCTGCATAGAGAATTACGAAGCATCCGCCTCCGTCAAATTTCGTGCCGCCTCCAGTTCTGGACAAAACTGGCGGGTGTTTAATTGAAAACACTATTTTATAAGTGTATATAAGTGTTGCACTCAGTAGATTTCTGTCATTTCTAACTGCAATTGCGGCATTCGTTCACATGGATAGTCAGCCCCTCCTTCGTGGTTGTAAGCTTGCAAGTTCACACGCTATCGCTGGCAGCTGGGCCCGGGGAGAGCGGAGCGGCAAGATTCAATGCATTTCCTATGTGAAACAGCGGAGTAGGGCACAGCAGGGCACCAAATTTGGGTGACACTGATTTCCTGGCAATGAAATTGTTTACTAGAGCACAAAATTGTTTGCAAAAGCACAAAGTTCTTCATAGCTCTAACCTCTTAATTTTGCTCTCAAAGGGCACCGGATTGATGCATTTAACTTTAACATTTTCTTCCGGGGGACCATGCCCCTGGATCAGGAGACCCGAGGGTCTGAGGTCCACCCACCTCCGCCTCATTTTGGGACAGGAAAACCCCTGTAGATAGTATAATCTACAATAATCTAAATATTTTATTTCTGCAGCATTTCAGTTTAGAGTTCCGTTGATCTTGAGACTCGCGAGCCTGCGACGCAATGAAATGCTTCAACAACTCGCCACACCAAAACAATCGCTAAATCACCCAAAAGGATGGAAAATTAGGCAATAATATGGACAGTTATCATTTAAATCCAAGATGTACTTTCTGTTGTGTTTGTCCTCCACAGGATAGGATCCATATCGAGGAAGGAGTCCTGTCAGTGTCTGTTCTGACGCTATCGGATGCCGGCCTGTACCAGTGTGTAGCTGAGAATAAGCATGGCGTCATATATTTTAGTGCTGAACTTATGGTTTTAGGTAAGGTGGATCTTATCTACTCATTAAATCCTTGGGTGGTCGTGGCTAGAATATCTTAAAGGTCATCTCACTGTCATTCTAAAGGTTGTCCGGATTACAAGATAATGGGGTCAGCTCGAACGGTTTTGCGAGGTCAAACACATTTTTTCTCCCTGGAAAGGTTGAGAACACGATGATAGATAAACGTTTGATTTTAACATTTTCATCAAAGTATGAGACGGAATTTCATATTAAACATCTCGTTCATTGTTTTTTCATTTTCAAAATGAAATCTGTAAATATTTAGTTTCCACATTCATTCCTTTAATTTCCCCAAAATTAAAGGAAATTAAGTTCAAACACAATGTCCTTAGTAGGGCTGCAACTAATGAATATTATTTTAATCAATCTGTAGATTATGTCTTTGATTAATCATTGTGATTACTTTAGACGATAAAATGGCAATAAAATAAGGTAATGAGACACAAAATAAACAACTTTTACTTGTTGATAATATTATACAGTCTTGGCTTGTGTTGACGACGTAGGTGGCGTAGACATCAAGTGAGTGAAGATTTTGTGTTAGATTTGTGTTAGATTGTGATGAATGATGAAACCAATAGTGCGAAAGATGGACTAGAGCAGGGCACGAGAATGCCTCCCAGGAGAGATATAAAGGGAAAGGAAGTACAGAATGAAAAGAGAGACAGAATGAGAGAAATATGAAAAGATATGAGGTTGGTAGACTGAAAATGACAGTGAAGGCATATTACTTTATTATTAACATTTCTTAAGTCTTAAATGTCTCCACATTACTTTCACTTTCCTATGTCTAACTTTTTTTTATTGTAATTGTCCTTTCCGTTACTCCCTATTGTCTATTGATTTAATCCAATAGTGTAAATTACTGTAAATCTAGACCATGTTGATGAAAGCTTTTCATTAGTGGAGTGATGCATTTCCATTAGGGTTTATTTAGAAGTAGGAGAATTTTGAAGTTCATTTTTAGAAATTAATTTAGAAGTTTGAAGAATGTTGTAGTACAAAATTAACAAAACAAAAGCATAATTATCCAGAGGAAAGCAAGCCTCTCGTAGCGTAAAAAAAGAACAGCAATCTTCGAGCCAATCCTGTATCAGCATTGATTTCGACTTATGATCTTAAAGTGTCGTGGTATTTAGGTCTGTTTACTATTTTCTGTCCAGCCTCTCCACCAGACTTCACAGGAAACCTCCTGAGAGCTTTGCTCAAAGCCAAGGCGGGCACCACAGTGACTTTAGAGTGTAAACCCCAGGCTTATCCCTTAGCAAGCATTCTATGGAAGAAAGGAAACTTGCCCATCCACACAAATGACAGGTAAGAACAGATTGAAAAATCCCACTTAAAGCTGCAAATGTCTAGCTTTATTTCCTTTTTTTTTTTTTCGGTATTCTATATGGGGTTATGCTAACAATCAAATGAAGCATGCTGCTGTGTATCACTTCCACTCGTCTCGAGACAAAGCTTTGAATCAGAACTACACCAAAGGCAGTGCATCTGGTGTCGCAAATGTGACCCTACCTGCCAATCACGCAGTCTGATTGGTTAGCAACACAGTGTTCAAACACAGCACTTCTGGTTTCTACTGTTTCTCCAGTCTCCGCTCAAGGTAAAAGTGTCAGCCTGTTACCTCACGGCAACAAATAAAGTAACGATTTTGTAGCTTTAAGACACTGTAAAACCATTAATCCTTAGTAGCATTACGGCTATACTTTATCACTGGACATCGGCGGTGTTTGATATACTGACATTTCTGTGTCTGTGTGATTACATCACTCACTAAATGAATGTTCAATGTAATAGAGTTCTTGGGTATAACGGCGTACATTTGTGATCTGTTTTGAAGCTATGATTCTTCATGGAGCAATATTCAGTGTAAGGAAATGATGCTGATCCTCCTCACCCTTGCACTAATATTCATTCGTCAGATGACCTTTCAACACTTGCCAGCAAACCATCCCAAGACAAGACAACCCAAGAAGATCACACTTATACTGACAAGCTAAAAATGGACCTGTTTCCTTGTATTGTGTAGATGCTGGGAATGTGTGGAGGGTAATGTGGTGTGCCTCTCTGTACACAGGATTAGGGACGGGAATCGGCAGGGACCTCACGATTTGATATTAAAAAGATTGTATTTAGATATATTGTGATACTGTGTGTATTGCGATTCTATAGATATTGCGATATGATATTACGATATTTCGTAGTGTTTCCAATCACTGGCTTTGAAATGAGGGGGTTCGGGTTCTACAGGTCCGTCTGCGTCTGCCATTGTTGTTTTTTTATGAATATGACCTAACAGAACAGAATGTAGTTGATGTGAATAGATGATTGGACGATACCATTAATGCACTCCCACTAAGATTACATTGACTTTTTTTTCTGGCAAAAAAAGAAAAATCGTTGTTTTTAGTCAACATGACGATATAAAAATGGGGGAAGCACAGTATCGCTACTCACATACATTGATTTCCCCCCTATCCCTAAACAGGATAACGCTTTCTTCTGATGGGACACTAAGGCTTGCTAACGTGACCAAGTCGGATGCAGGCAGCTACACCTGCTTTGCCAGGAATAGATTTGGCATGTCGAGTACAACAGGGAGACTACTTGTCACAGGTATGGACAGCTCTTGTTGATGTACGAAGCAAAATGTATTTCCAAAACACAACTAGGTTATCACGTCTCACCCAAACTGTTTACAGTGAGTATTAAGGCGCAGGTAGGGGCTAGGCATCTAGCTCTAAAATGCTTACAGGTAAGCCGGGCTTGCTGGGGATTGAACACACGCCAAACTGTCCACTCGCCGGTTGACAGTTTGGCTGGTGGGCGGTCTGGCCTTGGCTGTAGCCGGCAGCCACGGGGATATTTTTCAGCCGGGGATAAAAGCTTATTGAACCTGGAATGTATTTGCATTAAGCAAAACACGATTAAAAAGGTATTTTACTGTGAAGACATTCTGTATTTCTACCTGTTTGTAGTTGTAACTGTCCTGCCTTTACTTTATCCCTTTTCTGGCTGCTAATAATACAGAAATGAATCATCCCTAGTAAACCTGTTAGCATTATGTCTATCATCACTGTGTTTTCCCTGCCGTCGGGGTGGTGTCGGGGGGTGATATATTTTGGGCTTTAGTGGAAGGGATAAGTGAGGCAAGACCACTATCACACTTGGTCTTAGGTCAGCAGTTTGTTTTGTTTGTTTTCAAGTCAAAACAAACACTTAAAGAATATCCAAAGCTACTTACAATGAGTATAATTGTAATTGCAAAGTGTTAAGCAGGAGGTAGGGGTTAGTCATCAAGGATGCTTACAGGTAGGCCGGGCTTGTCCAGCCCTCCCTAACCACTAGACTATCCTGCATAGTTAATGATAAACAGCATCTACAGGTTAAAAACAGGTTATTGACTTATCGTGTGTGTGTATGGCAAGTGGCCTAATGCTGCATCTACATGGTTTTGAACTAGATGGTGCTGTCCCTCCTAGATGCACACCAGGGAGATACATAGAGTGTACCCGAAAATCATACCACGTTTGTGCAATCTGTTCCTTTCCTTTCCGTTTGTAGCGTTTTACTTTATTCAGTAGTTGCGTCTAGCTACATATTTTCAGTGGGCACAATAACACACCTGAAAGGTATTTGAGTAAGTACTTGATTATTGTTTTCCTCAAAGCGCAAAGCGACTGCAACAAATGGAAACCCTCTGAGCGTAAGCAAGGACAGGCTTAGTGAAGTGGCGTTACAGAGGCAGTTATTGTTGTTAGAAGTGTTTCCAGTGAAGCGATAGCAGGGTGATTTCCAGGTGGGTTATTAGTTTTATTAGATGCTACTGTTTTTAGTGCTTTTTAATTGTCGTTTGTGGCATAGCTTGTACATAGCTTGACTCCATAGTAATTATTAGAGGCTTAAGAACTCAACGGACACATATTCATAATATAATGATTTACATTTTGATTGGCCATTTATTGTAGTAATGTGTAGGGTTTCAAATCCTCTTCACACCCTGGTGGTGTTATATATTTGATTCATATTCATTATCTTAATACGTGTCCCTTATTCAGTTTTTGCAAGCTCTGCCTCTACAAGTTGCTTTGCTTTCTACTGTATATCAATCTGGGAACTCTCAATTGACCAATCAACGTCCAGATGTGAAGTTATGTCGGTGAAGGGTGAAGTAGGATAAGTGAAGTGAAGGGTCTTGTTCTGATTGGTTGAAGGTGGTCCAATCGCCTACCAATAATTTGATTGACACCTATTGGCACTGTCATGCTAATAAACGGTTGCTGACGAATTGAGATTCCCAGACTGGTAAAGCAAAGCAGCTCATAGAGGTAAAAACCAGGATGCTTTTAACCAGGCGACTACAATACAGCCTTGTACCAGAACAAGCGTTTTATTTGATTTACAGTATGTTGTAATTGCTGTCAGGATTCCAGAGTCCAGCTGTGTAAACGGCAAGTAGAAGACCATATTAACGGCGCAGGGTTTGGTTATCACACTGACTCATTGTTTTGCACCCGGTTGCTGCTCCAGCAAGATTTTTACCACTAAAATAACTCATTTCTTTGTAAAAAAAACATTGACACGACACATAACACAGGCTTTTTGTTCTCCTGAAGGAACGTCACACTTGTGCTTTGGGAGAGAGAGAGAGATAGAGAGCGACAGATAGACAGGCACAGTTTGCCTCAGTCTCTTAACACCATGTGTGTTTGTCTGGGGCAGATCCAACCAGAATTACCCAGGGGCCGGTAGACATGGAGATCATCGTGGGCGAGAGCATTGTGTTACCCTGTCAGGTTGCCAGTGACCCTGTCCTCGACGTCTCTTTCTCCTGGGCCTTCAACGGGCAGCTCATCGCCAAGGGAGACCGACACTTTGAGCTGGTGGGAGGGGTAAGTGACCCAGAATGTGTGAATGGGCGGTTGGCACCTCTTTGAATCTCGCCTCACTTCCCCACCTTTTATCAGTTAAAAGAGAGCTTCTTGTGGCTCGACATCGCGCTATTTCTCTAAAAAGTCACAGCGGTGAGCCTTGACCGCCTATAATAGATGTCTGCTCTTGCAACCTGCTCTTGTTGGTGCTAACAGCTTTGAATTGGACTATTACAGCTATTGTGCTTGTGTCAAGGGGATTACGACATGATTGAATAAGGAAAAATAGACCTACAATAAAGCTTACAAACGACTACGTAATTTTATAGTCGTTTGACCATTTGAATAGGTTTTCGTTTGTACAATTATACTTCTCTTTCCGAAGCCCGGTTTTGATGCATTCATTATAAAGTGCTGTGGCTAAGGGCATACACCGATATGAATTATGTATCCATAGCCTGCTGTACGGGGATCACACCTCTATATAAGAGCAAAGAATCCACTTCATCGTTTGAGCGGTCTTCCAGAGGGCGGAAGGCATGGCACTGTCCCAGATGGCATAACACGTCCGGAACACTCTTTCACTCTTCAAGATTACCCTGTGTGTGTGTGTGTGTGTGTGTGTGTGTGTGTGTGTGTGTGTGTGTGTGTGTGTGACTGACTGTGCTCTTATCTGAAATGAGATTCACTCCACAGAAATGCTATAATGTCCCCAGTCCAAAGAGATTATCAACTTAAGTTCGCTGCTTCAAGGAATTAATTTCCATAATTAAACCAAGTTGGCACCATCACCACTTTTTCCTGCCAAACCCAAGGGAGGGATTTCACCACTAATTTGCCATTTGCTGCTAGCGGATGTCTGCTCAGATCAGAATCTAGACATGCTCCCCCCCCTTTTTTCCCTAGAGAAAATAGAGTAAACCACCCCCACATGACCTAAAAAAGATGTTTCAATTGTGACTGCTACAGGTTGAGGTGATGAGGTGATGAAGTTCATGATAGGCGCTTTCGGACCGGAGGAACTTCTTTTTTGTGTTTCCGCACTGCAGGAGCTGAGGACGATCATAGTTCTTGGAACGCCATTTTGAGGGACTTTTTTTTTTAGCTCCTACTTCAGGATGGGTACTCTCCCAGCACAATAGGAACCATGAGTCGAATGAAGCACCGGCAACCACAATTTTTAAAAACACGCATTAGCCGTGTAAACAACAGCGTGAGAAAAAAACTCAAATGGACAAATGGACCGGACCGATCCATGCTTAAGCTTAACTGAGCTTCTATGTGAAGGAAATTCAAAGAGATTTTGACGTTTCCAAGCATTATATTAACATTTTCACAAGGATTTCCTCTCAGCAAGTGATGTCGCTATACCAACCGCCGGCCGGCTTACATCACTTCAGCGTTCCTACTTGCGGTGCGATTGCAAGCCCTTGAGGGTGTATTCTCCACAGGGGGTAGTCCCTTGAACTGAGTCCCTAGAACTGTTTGGTCAGAAAGCACCCAATGATGACCTCTGTCAAAGCAACCTCATTGAAAACACAAAACTATATTTACTATATTTACCTATCCTTGATCCTTTTTTGTCCCACTTCCTCTCTGACTTTCTGTGCCACAAACCGTATGTTTGATCACAATAAAAACAAAATCGAATCATTTGGACACTATGCACCACAGAATCTACAAAGCCACCGGTGTCTGTATTAGATGCTTCACTAGAGTGTGGTAGTGCTGTCGCAAGGCCTGTTATATGTCATGCTAGAGCTTTGCTGTTGTGTTTGCCCCGGTAGAGAACAGCAGGCGATCTGATGATCAGGAACATTCAGTTGAACCATGCGGGCAAATACATCTGCGTGGTGGACACAGACGTGGAGAGCTTGTCAGCGGTGTCTGTATTGATCGTGAAAGGTAAGTAAAAGCTCTTCCTTGTTCCGCAGTGACTAATTACGGCTGGGCGCATAACCAGGACTGTGTATTGGGCGGTTGGACCAACCATGAAGAATGTGGGTTGTAACAGTAGGGGAGAGATGTAGCGTAACAACACTGCCGCTTAATCTGTGTACATGCATTCTGCCTTCCCTGCTGTGCGTTTCTGGATATGTACTTTTTGTGTTTTTAATGAGCTTGAAGAGTGTAAAAACAAAATCACAAGTCATAATTTACCCTGAAAAATTATTAATTTGACAATAATGTAATGGATAGCTTTATAATTTATGTCTTTCTTGACAGAGAGCGTTTGATTTTTAATTGAATATTGGTTACTTTGGCCACCAGTCCTGCACGTGGGCAGTACAACCTGGTGATGTGATCCACTGCTGTGGACAGTATCGGGATCGGTAAAAAAAAGGACACGGTTCCAGTTTACAGAGTTCTGAACTTTTGGTACACAGGTGCCCTCTCATCGCAGTGAACACCTTTCCCTCAAGGGCCCATAATGTAAAATAATTCTCCTGATCAAATGACAGATCTGCATGAAGCATCATATGTGGAATCTAAAACAACATTGGCTGGGGTGTGGGTGTATCTCCGACATAAAGCATTGTGAATAATTTCTAAACTTTTAGATTTTAATTAAAAGTCGATCATCAAATTGAAACGTACCATACATATTTATATCTCTTGATTTGTTTGACTCATATGACTCTAGCTGAGCTGTAATCAGTAACATGCATTTTATTACTGGACTCTTTTCTTTAAGCATATGCACATGAAGGGGTAGAATAGAGTGCCATAGAGTGACTCTATTAACAACTGAACTTTGGGTCCCAGGCAGACAGGCTGGTACACCGGACTGCCTGCGCACTTACTTACACGTCATTCACAGCCTGAGACAAAAGGAAACAGCAGTACCTGCCACAGAGAGCCCACCCAGACACAGGGAAAACATGCAGCAGGCAGCAGGCAGGTGGTGAACCCTACCCTGTCCTTGGCGCCGCGAGGCGACAGAGCCAACCGCTGACCCACTGTGCCACAGGGCTTAATTTGGACCGCAAGGACACCGTTCCCTTTTATATGGATCAGTTCAGCAGCCCTTTATTTGAGGCACCTTTCCAGGGCCTCTCTGTTGTGTCTGCCAGTGAAGGGGACCATATGTACAGTAGGTAGGTTAATTGGTGTGTCTCATTAAGAGGCTGCAGCACCTTTATATGCTAATGATCCGTGCTATATATGAGTCAGTTTCAATTTCCAACTGAAAGTCACTGTGGGTATTATTGTGATGTCGATTAGGTGAGCTAGCTATTATCAATACCAGCTCTACCGAGTTCTGCTATAAAGGAGAGAGAAATTGATCTGTGTATTGGCAAAACATGTCCATTTTGATTGGGACTAGTTACAGTATGACTCGTCCTTCTTTATTTTTAATGATCGGTTTGCAAAATTGCATCAAAAATTAGCTTTTTGATATTTACTTTTTGTGCAGAAATGCAAATGGGTTGACCTTGTAGCATAGAGAGATTATTGTCAACAGCCACGGTGTAGCATGCAAAGTGAGTGGATAAAGAAGGACTGTTTGTATCTCAGATCAATAAGCCAAATAGCCAAGCAAATGGACACTGGACACATCTGGTAAATGTCAGATAAGGTGAGAGATGATTTTGGTGTCAAGATTTGAAAAGGTTGGATCCATATCTTTATCTTGTAAGCATGCCCATCAACCGCCGTGCTTCTTTTTTTTTAGGATAATTTTGAGGCACTCCTTTCCAAATGAGTGAGACTTGGTGGAAATAAACCTGTCTCAAGATGAAGTGATATCATGGCTCCTAGACGCCGGCACGTTGGCCTTGCGTTAAATGGAAAGGAACGTGTCTGTGAATGCGAATAGGAGTGTTGAGCTGTAGCAGCCCCACTTGCGTGATGTCACCCCTCGGATCAAATGGCCCTGAAACTTCTGGAGCGGCAGAGCTTGACGCCAGCTCCACGACTTGTTTCCGCTCTACAGAGCTCTCCATTCAAATGTCGTTTGTGATGCGGGCGGTGCCAATAGGTGTCAATCAAATCATTAGCAGATGATTAGACCACCTTCGACCAATCGGAACAAGAATCACATTTGGGACGATTTTCCGAACACAGGTGCTTAAATGATGCACATGGTTGATATGAGCAAGTTTAGATAGACATTATTTTGACATTACACAGAAAAGACTGCCTTTGCCTGACTGTATCTTAGAAGCTTTGTGCTGTTTCAGATATTCCTCGCTGCTCCCCTTATCATTCTAGAAGGCAAGGTCAACGATAAGTACAAGTAAAACTAATAGCGGGACACAAGTGGGAACAGATCTCACTTGTTTGTGGGGGGGTGATGCTTTTGAGAAGGTCATGATCATTATTGTAAGCACTCAGACCACTCTGTGATGCTTGTCTGATGGAGGAATCGTCATCCTCAGGAACAACGCCCACAGGATTGAATGGTGCTTACTTACAACGGCTATGCAGTGGAACGTTTGTGGTGGAAAGCATTCTGGGAAATGCATATGGCAACCAGTTCAGAACCACCAGCATTAGAATACACATACTACACACAACACATGCCTGTGTAATCCCTGTACACTTGCAAGTATCTTCTGCACAAATGTTTATGCAGTCCCAGAAGGGATATTTTATTCATTTGCTTTAATTCCATTTCAAATCAAATATATCTATGGTAGCTATTCATTATCAGGGCTGATTTTACATTTTCCCCTCAGCTTCTTCCTATACAGACCCAGGCAATCTGTCCCTTTTAATAACAGATTATTTTAACACCCCCAAGACACTGGCAAAACCCTCTCGCCTCAGCCAAGGAAATATAATTAGGAGGATAAAGAATTGATCCTTGATTGTGTGTTCCATTGATGTGTATTAATGAGGCCAACTTATTAAAGCTTTTTATCAAGAGCCTCTAATGAGTTTAACACCGATCAATATCTTGAGCCAATGTCTGGGCTTTTATGCCCAATGTATACGGACACACAGGAATTAGGTAAACAAACAATGTTGGGATTCAGCAGTTTTGAGTGCATGTACAATATTACCTTTTGAATAAACATGAATCTGTGTTTGGTTCCTATACGGTCAAGAACTCTTTTGGTATTTATATCTTTTAATAATTTATTTTCTCAGATTGGAGTGGAATACAGAGGCTAGTGCTAGTGGTGTTATTACTCTGCGGCCTGTCTCACAGCCCTCTTGTGGTCCATTATTTTTGATGAGCCGACACCTTCATTACACCAGGAAACCGTAGACGCGGCTAAAGTAAAACATCACACCGTCTAATTGGTGGGATAATGAGAATAAATGATAAAACTCGGGTCCTTCAGGGCTCAAAGGTGGTTTTCAACTTTTACCTTTTAATTTCCCTCACTCTAACTAGTTTAGCTTACCGGTCCATCAGTTACCGCCAGCAGCGGAGAAGGAGAAGATTACAATTTGGGTGAATATCAGAAAATAAATCAAATTAATTCCCAGTGAAGGGCAATCAGGGCTCCTTACGGAGGCTTTTACCTTGCTAATACTTTGGTGGAGATACAGGCGAGACTCAGGAATCTCAGAACACGGTTTCTGAGCTCTTTCGCACGAGTACCTAGCATGTGCCCAAAGCCGCGGTGTGTACAGCGGGTATCTCTGCGTCCCCGGGCACTCACGCTTCCCGTGGCTTCGACCGAGCCAGGCACCCCCGGACCCCCAGACATGGTGACAGTGGAGGAGGTGACAGACAGCACGGCTCAGCTCACGTGGAGCCCCGGCAGGGACAATGGCAGCCCGATCTCCAACTACCTCGTCCAGACCAGAAACCCGTTCACCGTGGGCTGGCAGTGAGTGCACACAGGTACCCCCCCCCCCCCCCCGTGGGGAATGTGTTTTACTAATCAAACTGACGCTCATTCAGAGGTGTTGTATCTTGTTTCTTTCCCTCTGGGAATATGGGCATTAAACACCTAATGTTTGGCTCACAACACACAGATGTACAAAAACAGTGACCATAAAGCTATTAGCGATTTAGGGTACAATCCTTAATCCTTAATCCCAGCTCACTGTTTATGTTTGAAACACAACTGTGCATGAAAATGCGATGTGTACCACTGTAGAGGGAGGGGCAAAGAGCAGATTGTTAGATTGTTGTGAGCCCATGAGCTCCGTAAGTAGAGATGAGTGCACGCCACTCGACACTCAAGTGGGGGAGGGGTATGTGCTCTGAGTGCCAAACCAAATCAACAACAACAAGGAGTGTACCAGCCACTCCTTGTTGCATCAACCTTTGTATAATAATTTCCTTTTTAGACCAAACATTTGTTTTTCTCTGCTAGTCCCTGAGGTGATTGATGGCAGCACACTAACAGCCACCGTGGTGGATCTCAACGCGTGGGTGGAGTATGAGTTCCGGGTGCTGGCTAAGAACAGCGTTGGTGTGGGGGAGCCCAGCCCCAACTCTCCCAAGACGAGGACGGAGGATGCAGGTATATGAGATGATGCCTTTAATTCATTATAAGGCCATTTATTATAATTCTGCAACTGTTGATTTGGGATAAAGCCAGTACAGAGGATATTGTTGCATTAAATGATGGCTATGAGCTATGAGGATTTATATACTGTATATATACACTATCGCCATTTAGATTCAACATGAGCTCCAGTATGTTTCTGCTTACCAGGGTTGGCTCACCCCTAAAAACTTGAAAAGCTGCGTTTGGGCGAAGTGGTTAGCATAACAAAACCATTTTTAAACAATTCAATTTAGTGTCAACAAATTGCAAAAAAACGACTTCTGTGAAAAGTTGTCCGTAGGGGCTTTAAGGTTATGACAACAACAATTACAGTACTGCAAAGCATCACCATCATCACTTTATCTTCAAAGACTTGATTCCCATCGGCTATAAGGCGTAGTATGGTTGATAGCCACTGTACCCACCCAATGTAGATGAATGAACGTGGCCTGTGTTGTCTAGTTCCTGATGCAGCTCCAGGGGAGGTGGGTGGAGGAGGGGGCAGCCGATCGGAGCTGGTCATCACATGGGAGGTAAGTCATCGCTCTTATGTTCCAGTCTGCCCTTCACAATGCCAGGAGTAAGGCCTTACTTTCATATCACAGAATAAGATGCCTTTTATTTTACCCTAAATCAAAGCCCTGGCTCTATTTGGCTTGTGATTGTCGTAAATTCTGTGCCAACTGAAATCTGGCTTGGCGGCAGCAGTTGTAATTTCTTAGTTTAAGAGCCTGTGTGTAAGGTTGTGACAATATATAACACGTAGAACACAGAATAGGGGTGTAGTAGTTTGTCATTTATAAGGCTTGGGCCTGTTGAGACCAACTACGGTCTGGCAAATCTGCTGGGCACAAATTTAGCAATGAAGTGAACCTGCATGGTGCTGAGTGTTTTAGAAGCCATTAAATTGGCTAAAGCCATTATTGGAGTAACCTAATTTCAATAAATGCACAACAGTTTTTCCTTTGAAAAGCTGCAGGCACCGCCCGTAATGAGCTCATTCTTTTAGCGGCCGTTAACTCCGCGTTTCATTTTGTCAGGTGGGTAAGAAAAGCAATTTGTAGGCTGTGCACTTTTAGGAGACTGGGTGGTGATTGTGTGCTTCAGCCTGCTGGTGGGCTGCCGGTGGGCTGCTTGTGAGCGCTTTGTATATGTTTTAATATCACTATAGTTTTGTGTTTCACTCTCAGCCTGTCCCCGAAGAACTGCAGAACGGCGAGAGCTTTGGTTACATCATTGCTTTCCGCGCCTTCGGCGAGGTCGTCTGGACCCACGTGGCCACCTCCGCCCCGGGGGCGTCCCGCTATGTGTACCGCAACGACAGCATCGCCCCCTTCTCCCCCTTCCACGTCAAGGTTGGGACCTACAACAGCAAGGGCCAGGGTCCCTTCAGCCCAGTGGTCACCATCTATTCAGCGGAGACAGGTAGGGGAACTGGAATGGACAGATTTAGGGGGGCAGGGTAGTCTAGCGGCCTGGGTGTTCGGCACCCTGCCGAAAGGTTGTGGGTTCGAGCTCCGGAGATGGGCTGCCTGTAAGCATCCTTGAGCAAGGTGCCTAACTGCTATGCTTGTACTCATAATATATAACTCTATTAATGAATGAATTGTACTCAAGTGTGTCGCTTTAGATAGTGTCCGCTAAATATTGTAATTTGAACATAATGAAGATCACAAAGTTGGCTTCGTAGCATCCAGTGGGTTAAAAGATCTATTTATCCCCACGGCGACGAAATAGCGGTTTGCTCACCAGTACCATCTGACGGCTGAATATCCTCTGTTAACAGAAACCGTGGTGCGTTAACGCTGCCTTTTACAATTTGCAGTACATTGTTTCATTTTGTCTGGGTGGCGGAAGATGGCTGTAAAGCTCTCATCTGCCGTCTCCTTTCAGAGCCAAGTGCGACGCCAGCGGGAGTTTGGGCCAGAAGTATCTCCGCCTCTGAGATTGAAGTAAACTGGCAAGCTCTCTCCTACACCCCAGAAAGAGTGCTCGGCTTTGAGGTACAGTTTCCCCTTCAAATGAAAATGGAAGTAAAGAGTTTGGGAAGCACAATTGAAATGCTTGTCATTGCCCTCTGGGTTGCCTAAAGCCTTGCCTTTGAAACTCTGCGTCGCCATGGAAATGGCCGTTTCAGCTGAGTTTATAATAATAATTATACAAGCCTTCACACCACAGTCACAGAGAAGAAAAAACATATTGGACCTCTTTCGTCAAAACTCCCCTCACCTCAAAGCACTGATACTGCTGGATTATAGTACCATTTTAGAACTATACCAAGTATCCCGTTAGTAGTTGTCATCTCACACCAATGAATAGTGAAAACAAACTGGTAATTAATATTTGCTATAGGCTAATCATTCTTATTAGGCTCTAAATTATCATTTAATAATATGGTTATTGAGTATTTTGAGGATGATGCTGCTCTCGTATAGACACAAAACTAAAAAAGGGTGGATTGTGGTCAGAAATGATGTGCAACTCTTGTCATTTATATAACACAGTGTAATGGGTCTTTGTTATCAGGAGCTTTGTAGTTTCGGATTGTAATATTCTGCTGAAAACATGAAGGAGTGCGCCATGAACCTGTGTGTGTTGTGTACGATACTCTGGGGCGTCGTTCTGCTTCAGAATGCATAATCTCTGTTTCTCTTAAGAGATAATAAAGAAGTTCACATCATTATTCCCGCGTTAGTGCATTTGATACATAATGCATGTCCTCTGTGTGTCTTTCCCATAGAACTATAAAATAACTAGAAGCAACAACCATGTTCGTTCCATTGAGATACGTTGAGGCGAAATTTAAGATGGCTCCCGCAGCCTTTTACAGAATATATCTCCACCGTGCGTCAAAATAAAAGTTGGACATACTGTATGCAGTTCTATGATTTACACTCGCAGAGTTGTGTGGCTTTTATTTCGAAATCGGTCTCCCAAGACAATGTTGCACGCATCAGTTATTGGCTGGTTATAGGCTAGCATATTTTAAAAGAAATATATAATTTGGAGGGTGTGCTTTTTCTAACATAATCTTAGAGGTTATATTATATATAGTAGAAAAAAAATACACTGGCAACGACCTATTGGCAAAGTTTAATGGCTTTAGATTCACATGGCAGGGAATGGAGAACGCTCCCTTTTGGCGTCACAAAATGGCGCCACCCACAGTTGTCTTCAAGGCAGAATAGAACGTTGATCCCCTGGTCTTTCCTCCCTCTAATGCGCTGCGTGTTCCCAATAGGTGGTGTACTGGGAAGACGACACTAAACCGGAGACCATGGGGAAACTGAGAGTGCCCGGGAACCAGACCTCGGTCACCATCGGCGGGCTGGTGGGAAACACGCCGTATTTCCTGACGGTCAGCGCCTTTAACACAGCGGGCACCGGGCCGTTTCTCCCTGCAATAAACGCCACCACAAAAAAACCTCGTAAGGAATCGGCTGCCAAGAAGTCATATTTTAATTAAAGTGTGGTGTTGGTATTCACCCTGGCTGTTATTGAAAGCTTGACGGAAGTAGAGGTTAACAACAGAATGACATGACGGCAATCTATTCTTAGCCATGTCACGATGATACAGAGGGAGGTTAATGTGTTTTGCCCAATTTTCCTTCTTCAGTCACTGCAGTCAGAAGATAGGAAAAAGGTTAGGCTAATGGGTGTCACGGTGAAACAGTGGTTAGCAATGTCAATTTGTTAAAGCTCAGACCCTGATTATATTCTTGACTCAGGTCTGGGTTTTGAGTTAGCATGTTTTGCGTTGGTTTTTACCTGGGTTACCGCTGGAAACACGTTTAGAGGTTGGAGGTTTTCTGCGACCGGCAAATGATGAAGAATGTTAATCACATTTTCAGGAAAAAAAAGGAAAAGGAAAAAAAAATGTTATGTTTTAGAGAGCTTTATGAATCTGTTCCAAAATTGATAATGATGGTGAAGTGAAAGTGCACGCCAGGGTAATGACACATTACAATAGCAGACTGTTATGAGGGTGTTGACAATGGAGAGAAGACAAATGTGTTTTCGTGGCCCGCAGCACCTGCCCAGCCACCTCTGAATGTGGAATGGACTTTAATTGGATTCCAGCTGTCACTGTATTGGGAACCTGTGGTGGCCATGGAGTCTGAGTCAGAGGTTACTGGTTACCAAGTGAGTTTGCATTCATTTCTTGTCTGGAAAAAAGTGTTTGAACTGAATATCGTATGCCCGGAAGTACTTGTGCAGCCTACCTCCATTGTATACATTTTTAAAATAGTATTTTAAAGCTGTATTGATTTTTATTGTACAATATCAGTGTCTAATTCCTTTTCAGACCTGGGGTCTTTCCAGGCCCCAGGGGACGAATAGCATAGCATGAAAGCCCTTGGATTGGCTAATAACTGTGTATTTGTACTGGATAGTACAGTTGGGGGAAATATACTGGCACACAGGAAGGAATGGGATTCAGGTATCAGAAAGAGAGTTACTGTGGTAACACTAAAATGAAAGATTTGTTAAAAGCCAATGTTGCAGTGGCAACTCATGATCAGAAGGGGGTGCTAATATGCCAAAGTATCTTATGCGGCTTTAATGCACTGTGGATAAAATTGACTATTTCTGTTGCCCTTTCCTTACAATCAGTCCCCCTGCCAGGTTCTAGCAATGTTTATTCTCATTTGTATCTCCCCTTCAGCTGTCCTACAGGAGGCAGAGACAAAGGGAGCTACAAACACTCGTAACAGCTAACTCCACAGCGGAGCTGAGCCTGCCTGAAGACGACGACTACATCATCCACATCCAGTCCCTGAGTGAAGGGGGGCTTGGCCCGCCATCGGACCCCATAAGGATCCATCAGCTGAGTAAGCGGTTGCTCATAGCATGAGGCATTATGTGGGTCATGTTTTGTACAAAGGAGTTGTTCTCAAAACACGAGCCGTCGCTTTGAGATCAAGACCCCTTTTCAGTAGAGAGTAAATTTGACAAACAAGACAATTGAGTCTGACGTTACAGGCGTATTCAGACAACACATAGACTAGACACTGGATTAAACTAATATATGTGTCACGACACCGAAGATATAACATGTCAAAACTTCCACAGTTCTTTGCGGCTTCGGCGTGTGCTGATGTTTTACAATTTTAATTTAATGTAATCAAACATTAAACAATCTGATGTAAATAATCAGCGCACCCCTCTCTGGTTGAAGCTGTGCAAATGACTGAAATCAGGTGTAGTTGAGGCATGGCGCATATTTAGGAGCTACATGTATTGATTTGAGAAAATCCAGTACTGCTCCATATTGAAGAGGTCTCGTTAGTCACATTGAACTAAAGGATGCAATGAGTAAGCAAATATCAAGTAGCACACAGCACTAGGACTGAGTCATTGAATCATGTTGAGTGTAATTATGGAATAGCAAAATGTGACATTAAACTCAGTTGAGGGCATGTTAAAAAAGACAAAAGTGTGACACATACTGAAACGGATACAAAGTCTGTCCAAAAAGACAGTTGCAAATTGGAACGATGTGGGGCCATGTTGTCTTCCTGTGTCCCAAGCCTCGCCAATGGGCTGCGCAGGCTCGTATTTTGCTGAAAGATTCAGTGCGATCCATCTATGTCTCGGAGGTTGACTTCCCCTTTCCCTAGATGGTGTTACTGTCCTGTGGGACTGCAGGGGTCTAACTCTTCCCCGTCTCTGGGTGCTAATTGGCCATGTTGGTATTCTGTGTTTAGCTGCTGAAAAACGAATCAGAGGGAGATTGGATTCCATACTGAATTTGATCTAATTTAATCATGATTATAACTAGGCTACATTTTTCTCACTCCAGGATATTTGTTTGTTTTGTTTTTTAAATTTAAATTCTTAAAATGTCCCCATTTACATGGAAACTTAATTTCTGCTTGGGAAGCTACACTTTGATACTGCAAGGATAAGTCATGTTTATATCAGTAAACAAAAGAAAGGACTACATTTAGGAGAGATTATGACTCTGAAAAACAATAAGGATTCTGAAGAAATATGGGTATCCATTTATTTTCTTTGTAATGTATTGTATACAGTATTGTATACAGCATAAAATAGAGTATTTTTTGATAGCACATAGTACACTTGCATATGAGGTTGTCATAATTCTGATCTTAAATTATTCTCAAGGCCCAGGTCATTTACGGTGCAACATCCTACCTGCTATTGCAGTATTACTTGCCAACACAGTGTTGACAAACCTCAGCACGCCTATGTACATGCAACGGGCGTGTTTTATGCTTTGTTGAAAAGACGCCTACATTTAAATCTCTGTCAGGGGTCTGCGGAGGTCCTGAAAATAAAATAACCTAATAATATTAATATTGTGATTGTAATATTGTAATGAAGCTACAGAGTCGGAGTGAACCAAAGTTCACTTGTGCTTTAAAAAGGTCTAAAAGACTGTAATGGAATTTTAATTCGAACTACATACAATTCTGTGTTTTACAATTCTATAGGTTTAGACAGCTGTTTCCTTAGACACACACAGCATATGGGCAGAGTCTGTGAGGGGGTTGGTACTGTATGTTAATTGCACTAGGATCTAAGCTTTTCTTTGAACTAATTTCCCCTCACCCCTTCCTTTATCAAATCTCTGTTTTTACTATCTCCTGTTGATAAGGGTGTGCCATAAGATTGTTTTCTTTTAATTTGCCTATATGACCCCCTGACCTGGTCACATCTATAAAGAGGGCACTCACCATTCTGCAAGTGGGACTCTTCTCATTCAGACGTTAGAACTCTGTTTGTGAACCTTGTCTCCATTTCTTGCAAGAAATTACAATTAAATTACAAAGACCATATTTTCTCTTGTTCCAGTGTGGTACATTTAGTAATCTTCCATAACAAGACCAATATACAGTATTTGTTTCAAAACATATGAGATCACCTAGTCACACCTGGTCCATATATATTATGGAGGCCTCTCCCTTGCTGGAATATGAATATCTGACTATGAATATCTGACCTGTGACATTTCATGACTAATTATTACTATCCCAGGGAAGGTTTGATGTGTCGGTCCTGTCTAATTCCAGGTATGAGTGCCCGAGGATCTATGGCCTGGAGTCCGTACGCCTCCCCCCCCTCTCTGCTCATCACCATTGCAATATCAACATTCAGGTCCACATCGTGACAAAAAGTGACTGACTGTGCTCTGTTTTTAATCTGTTTTTAATCTTCAGTATCCTCATGTTTTGTGTCACGTGAAAGTTCATTAATTTTTTTTCTATTTTAGAAGATGCCATGTGCTACTTTGAACGCGTTAGGTTGGGTGAATCGTACAACGCAGTGCGAGAACAGAGGGTGCTGTCAGGGTGAGGTTTTAGGTTGGCCTGCCTGCCCGGTGTTTGTTGTCGGTTGGGATGAACGCTCCACATTGTTTGGGTCTCCAGAATGATACAGATGCCTTACTATCATTCATGTGCCAAAGTAGTTGTTGTTCATGCTAACATCGCTACATGCTTACTTTAAGAATTTATTTCTACTATTTCTTGCTAATTAGGTTATGGGTAGTTTAGTTGTCAACTGCAAAAGTCAATTTTAGAAATTTTTACATTGTCCTACATACTACTTGGCGAGTAAGAACATATTCATTTGCCTGTGCCTTTGGAGATTGTAATAGCTTAATTTTTAGACTCTAGTCAGTGGTGTGTAGCGCTTGGACACACAGCGACCATCTTCATTCAAAACATTTGATTCGGGAAGATTGCATATAACACACATGAGGTGAAACACACGAGACGGCTTACAATGCTAGTGTTAGCTCACAATGCTAGTGTTAGCCTATTGATCATGCGGAGTTAAATGTACCTAGGGCCCACTAAAGGTTAAGATGCACCACATCCATCAAGACGCCAGCCCGTTGATGAATGGATTTCGCGCTACGCCGCGATCATTAGGACTACATCTGCATATGTACATGTTGCCAACCGTCTGAGAAGCATACACCGTAGAGACGATGAGTCAAACCACACGCTGTCTTGTGTCAGCAGCCATTACCGTGGAGAGGAGAGGTCAGAGCGCGGCCATAGTTATGCCAGCTGAAATCTAGCCACCAGCTGAGACATAATTTAGCTAATTATGGTTCTGTCTCTGTCTTGATTTGTAAACCTATACTTTGTCCTGGGTTGAATTGGCTTTTTGTGTTGTGTATGTATTTGTTGCTTTTCAGTATTTTGGTAAAGCCGTGCTGCTCAGGTATTCGGACCTGTTCCTCGCTAGACCGGTTTTGTAACCGTAAAAAAGAAGAGTGGATGGGTCCAAAATCTGTCAGCACAACACAAGGGGCTATTTAATGTCCTCCGTTGACAAATGTGCCGAGATTTAGCATCCATTAAAACACTTAATAAATTAGAACAGGCCCGGGGTGTTCAGTGTGAAAGGTCATTGGATTAATGGCTCTAATGACACCAACACATGGCTAATATATCATGATTTAGGGATGGTTTAATCAGGACAATCCTATCAAAATGGCAACATGATGTTTGTGTGTGTGTGTGTGTGTGTGTGTGTGTGTGTGTGTTTACATGCATGTGTAAGTGCCACCGCGAGGGTGCCTACCTGTTTAAAAGTGGGCACACTTTACTTTGCCCTGCAGTGTTGTGGCTGACTGCGTTTTCAGGAAGGCCATTCAGCTGTTTGGGAAGGGATTTAACCAATTTCCAGCACTTTGCACGGTTCATGGCTTTGGAGGGCTCAAGTATTGAGGTCTCTTTTGTTCTCATTTTCAAATAAAATAATACTCCAAGGTCAACACGGGAGGCAGAAAAAACCTAGTTTGAAAGTAATGGGGTTGAAATATATATTTTTCTGTCATGTACAATGGATCACCTGTTCAAAGCAATCAATGGAAAAGATCCACATGCTGAAATTTCAAGGCCAGTTTTAAGTGCTTGGAAAAAGATTTCATCCCCAAATGAGCATTGTTTGTGGCTTTATGTGTGGTTAATCTGTATACATGCTGTCATTACAGAATGTCCTTGCTAAGATAACACATGTTTACAAATGCATCTTCCTAACTGAGTCAAAGATGATCTGGTCAGAAGAAAGACAAAAAAAAACATCAAACTGTCATGTGTCCAGAGTGCACAGAAACACAGCCAACCTCCTTGTTTTGTAATGTACCAGTACTGTGATGTTATCATTCCTTTTTATTTGTAAGTTTGATACAGTTCCTGGTTGCTTGTTTGATATAATCATTAGTTGTCTGTTTATTTGTTGCTGTTTTTTACATTAATTGTGCACAAAGGTCAAGTGTTGCGATGAAAGGCGGATGCAGTAGTCACTACTGGTGCCGTGGTAATGTTTCTGCTCTCATATATTATGTACGGTATTGTGATCTGGAGCAATTCTCCCGTGTGGTGGGCCCACACCATGATGCCCCAGTTCAAATCACAATTCTCTTTCAATCCCAGATGATGAAAAATACATGAGCAGAGACATACAGATTTTTACAAACTGCCATCACAAACGGATCATATCCTAGTGCGCTGAAAAACGCTGCCTGTTACAAAGTGGTGGGCCAGTGCACCATAATGAATTACTTTTCATCTTTATACCTTTAAATTTATACTTCTACTTTCCAGTTTTATTGATCGTAAAAAGCTGAATTTATTAGAAAATATAAATACTATAACAACTTAAAATGTAAGTACATGCTTTGCCCCCAACTCTTTGTTCCATACTGAAGAAGTTCCCCCTCCCTCTTTGTGACGAAGCTTGGCCTTTCTGTCGGGACTCAGTGTTTTGAAGTTATGCTGATCTCTATGAGATTGTGTCAGGAATGCTTTCACATTGAAAAGTCTTCAGCAGATCTGGACATGTTAAAACTGTGCATGGATGATATTGTTTTGTGCATTTGTGTTGTTTTTTTTAAATCAGGGAGTTAATAAAAAATAATTCACTGAGAATTTTCTCTTGATTTTTTTTTAATAATAATAATTATTGACAGCGGCAGGTTTCATTTTTTCTTTAGTATGTTCAGTGCCAACTTTATTAGTAAGTGAATACGGGCACGATCAAGGCTGTAAAAACTATAGGCTACCATGAAAATAAAAAAAACATGAGTGTAAATGGCTAATAAATTAAGGGAATGAAAAGTTGAACATTTATTACACCTTAATGTAATGTCATCTTATGAAGAGCCCTCCTTTTTGGACAGCAATATCAAATGATATAAAAGTTTCCTCAATTAAGGAAACGGGCTAAAGCCCATCCAGTATCTGCATAACATCATAAGACAGTTTTGGTCTTGATTTAGACTACGGTAGCCTCACTGCTGAACTTGTGATTGTTCCTCTAAAAATAAATAATAAAACGGGGAAAACAACATGGGAAGCTACTGTGAAATATTGATCGAGGCAGTGTTGCAGAGATGCTTTTAAGATAATAAGGGGGAGAGGACCCTGTGAAGAGATCAATATGAAGAGGAAGTGAGGAAAGGAGAGATTTCTCTCCCCACACCACAGATCATAATGAGTTGCAGTGTCAATTCTATATAGGGAGACGGCTCCTCGTCTTATTGATCAGTGAATCCAAACACTACGCTACTGTACACCAGAGACGATCAAACGGAATTGGTGTGGTCTTTGGGTTAATATTCTTAAACCATTCTCCATGGTTAGAATATGGTTTCTTTAAACCTCCTTGGTTAGACTATTATAATTTATATTGTTTTTGCACTGTGCGTTATCAATCAGCTTAGTACATTTGAATCCAAAAAGACGGATTTGATAGTAATACTACACAAATAGCAACAATATTTGTTGTAGAACGCTTGATAGCTACAGCTTTTGACAGCCAATGCTGTCCTCTTGTGGTAGCAAGCGCCTGGTGCAATAGTCGACAAAGGTTGAGGCACTGCAGGGGAACTAGGTGGGCCTGCAATGTCACTGCACTGCATTGCTATATAAACAATCAACAGTGCCTGTTCATTATTTATGGGAAGTCATGATAATATTTATATAGTTTGTTTATATAACAATATCGCTAATGTATGGTGGACACAATGTGTGAAACTTTACCTGCAATGAGTGAACTTACGTCTTTGGTGATTTTTATGCAAAATATATCGGACATTGTGTAAATGCAGCTATTAATGCACATACTATATGTTCACAGCGCGTTTTTCCCATAGACTGTATAGTTTTTCCCCTCTGATCAAGGTTCGCTGTATATCCAGTCCTGTTGATGGCGCTGTATCTCCTTCAATGTCGCTTTAACGAGCTAAGAAGAAAACATTTAGAAGTTCGTCGTTTCCTGCCACTCACATGTACACAAACCAGGGATGGCTTCTCCGGGGTCTAACGTTTCTTCAGACAGTGGTCATAAAGACCAGAATTCATCCACAAATGACGATTCTGCCGTTGAAGCAAATGAGTTGTGTCCCGGTTTCAAGGACGTGGATGCGTTTGTAAAAGTAGGTTGACCAAACTGTCTGTGCGGCAATGGAATGACACAAATGTGTGTTGGGCAACGTGGGCATGCTGGCTAAATTATGAGTTATGGCCAGAAATACATTGGCATTTGCAGGCAAGATTTATATTGATCCACGTGGATCTGTCTGTGAATGTGGTTGGTAGCTGAGTTTTATTTATACAAATTACTGAATGGTGATTCAGGGCTGTAAAACAACGCAGTTTTATTTACACACAAGACAGGCGTATGGCCCAAACGTTTTATGAATCGAGTAACGTTAGGTTACCGATTGTCATTATATAGATTTTGATAGATACGATTAATTATGTCGACGATGTATTTGCATTAATATATCTGTACTTGATGGATCACAGCAAACAAGTGTACACATTTCTCTCCACTGCAGTATGGACTGGGGACAGTTGTGTCAGCTACGAAAGCATCTGCTGGCTTGCCACAACATGGAGATGATTATGATTTATATCGCAGCTTCCCAGGGTTCAGAGAGTTCTGTGAAACTCAAGGTGATAGACTCCTGCACTGGTGAGTATAGTCTTCGGGATTTTTCATTCTGTGTAGATTAATCTGATTCGAAGGACCGTGGTTAAGGGTTTTTTCATTTGGCCCGTGTGCTTTAGCATGAGTCAGCTCATGCAGCACCATGGCTGCAGATCTCACATAAGGGACCACAACAAACTGACCGGGCTGGAGGAGAAGTTTGACATGGTGGTGGACTCCAATGATATAATCCTCGAAAGAGTGGTATGACTTGTATCTCTACTGTTTCTTTTTAAAAATACTTTTGATGGAGGGTGGGGAGATATGAAATAACGTGATATTTATTTGGCTGGTTTTCAGGGGATCCTGCTCGATGAATCTTCCGGGCTAAACAAGAACCAGCAACCGGTCATGCCTGCAGGCTTCCAGACTCCCAAGATTGTTGTGTCCAGCTGGAATCGCAAGGTTGAGTGGAAAGTTTTTAGTGTATTATTCGGCTAAAATTGTTATGCCAATCCTGCCACTTGAGCCTTTACAACTCTTGGAAATGTCTCTGTACCTGTATTTGATTAATAATAATTGGTATACATAATCCTTGAGAAGACAATGAAAAGTAATTTTCTGCTTTCACTGTTGCTTTCAGGGTTCAGATAGCAAACGCACTCAGACCTTCAAACTGCTCCAAGCCAAGAACATTGTGAGGCCTCAGATGAAATTTAATGAAAAAGTTGACAACAGTAATACACCCTTCATCCCTAAAATCTTCATCAAACCCAATGCTATAAAACCCCTTCCATCATGTAAGTCAATCTAAAATACCCTTTTTCTACTACAGCACTTTTAATCATACTTTGTTTTTTGATTAATGAATAATAATATTTTGTTAATCAAAAACCCATTAATGTGGTACATAATAAATTACTCTAAACGAGGAATGTTTTTGATTAAGCAATGTAAAACAAAATCAATCTTTAACTGCAGATTTCACCAATAAACAAATCCGCAAAGAGAGACCAGAGGATTTGGATGTTCCAGTTGCCTTGGCTGACTTTATTCACCAGCAGAGAACCCAGGAACATGTAGAAGACATGTAAGAGAAATGTTAACTAGATGTTTGTTAATCTAACGGGAATGTATGTGTGTTTACCAGAATTTATCATTTTGGTTTGGGTAGGTTTGCTCACCCCTACCAATATGAAGTGGATCATCATACAACACCAGAGAGTTTATTGTGTAAACCTGAACCTCAGGTAACTATAAAACATTCTTCACAAATATGACCTGCGTTACGCGTCTACCCACCCTTCATCTAGGATGTATCAATCTATGGTTTGTTCACAACATCCAGATGTACAAACCATTGGCTGAGACCAAGTGTTCCTTCATAAACACACTGGAGGATCTGGTGGCGCTGAATGAAAAGCTCTGCAAAGTGTCTGAAATTGCCGTGGATCTAGAGGTACAAGAGTAAACGCATGATTGGGTCGACCTGGATGTCAATCGTAATTTCAGCTGTGTATAGAAATTGTAAAGTATAAACGTGTCGTCATATGTAAGACCCAGGCATACTAATTGGTTGTTACACCCCCCCCCCCCCCATTCCATCCCAGCACCATTCCTACAGGAGTTTCCTGGGCATAACCTGCCTGATGCAGATCTCAACCAGAGAGGAGGATTACATCATCGACACCTTGGAGCTTCGCACTGAGCTGTACATATTGAATGAGGTTTTCACAGATCCCACGGTTGTCAAGGTGACTGAATATCCAATCGTAACGCCTCACCCGGACCTCCCTTAACTTGCTTTTCTTTGTATTATTTAATGAGTGTAGAAGAAAAGATGACATTCTAGGATGTTGTCCTTGCGTTGTTTGTTGTTTCAAAATTGTCCATTGGGAATGAAGGTGTATTATATTAACATTGTTCACTTGAATCTGAGATTTCTAGCCATTTATATCAACAAAAACAAAAATTTTGTAAATTTGTTCTCGTTTCTCTCTCATTCCAAGCGACCTTTACAAGTCACTTTATATCGGAACATAAAGCATCGCATGCGTGTTAACGTCAGCTGAGTGTCTTTGTCTTGATGTCAACAGGTGTTTCATGGCGCTGACTCTGACATGGAATGGCTCCAGAAGGACTTTGGCCTGTACATCGTCAACCTCTTTGACACCCACCAGGCCAGCCGCGCCATAAACCTCGCCAGGCACTCGCTGGACCACTTGCTTAAACACTTCTGTCGCGTGGATTCGGACAAGCGCTACCAGCTCGCCGACTGGAGGATTCGGTAGGAGGGCGGTCGAGGCGTTCGCCTCCTTGATCTTCTGCTCTCTGGTCTACTCTCTTGTCGTGTTTAACTTTGCGATAGGTTTACTCCTGATGTCGTACGAGGAGTATCTGCCACGTTTTCCAACCGTCGCACATAAACGCGCTGTTTGTGGTTGCAGGCCCCTGCCAGATGAGATGTTCCAGTATGCCAGGGCAGATACGCACTACCTGCTGTATATCTATGACTGCCTGAGGGTGGAGCTGTTGGACTTCAACCACGGGCAGCCCGGCCTTCTGCAGAGTGTCTGGAACAAGAGCAGAGACATCTCCCTCAAGGTATAGCGCTAATCTTGCCCGTCTGAACGCTGCGGTGCAAAAGCTATTATCACATTCATATCAAATCGATATCGCATCACTGTGAATGCTTCCAAAGAGTCGCACTTTTAAATAAATCTGTTATGTAGTTCTGTCTTGGTCCTCTTATCTCAATCAGATTTTCTGACGGTACTCCTGACACCGTGTGCCCCATCTTACAATATATAGAAATATGTGAAGCCCATCTTCACGGAAGAGTCGTACTTGGAGCTCCTCAGAAAGCAGAAAAAGACGTTCAACACCCAGCAGCTCACTGCCTTTAGACTGCTGTTTGCCTGGAGGGATAAGCTGGCCCGGCAGGAAGACGAGAGCACAGGGTAGGCGGCTGTGGAGAACCGTAGCTGTTGCAATAGCACACCAGAGTTCCGGGATGCCTAGCAAATGATCCGCCCATACTGTGTCTTGCAATACTAAGTAATTTCTTGCGTCTTCTTCAGATACGTCCTGCCGAATCACATGATGATCAAGATATCTGAGGAACTACCTAAGTAAGTCTCTTCAATAACTAACGTACAAGTGTTATTCACTCCAGTTATCTGTTACGGTGGCATTACCTTACAATATAGATATTACCTGACTTCCTGTCGTTGTTACTTTTTCCACACACACTAGACTGTATGTATGACTGTGTGTTTTCCCAGAGAGCCCCAGGGCATCGTTGCCTGCTGTAACCCAGTTCCCCCATTAGTAAGACAGCAGGTGAATGAGCTCCATTTATTGGTGCAGCAGGCCAGGGACATGCCTCTCCTCAAGGTAAGCCATGAGAAGTGTGGCACAAGGAAGGTAATGTTGATTCCCTGGATGGTGTTACCTGAGAAGTCAAGCATCTGCGTTTGTTTGTCTGTTGTTTTTAAGGCTGAGGTTGTTGCCCAGAAGAAGAAAGCACTCACCCCAATTAAAAAGGTTGTTGTACTGTGTATTTCATATATTGACGTAGCAAACCTTCATTAAAAAAAAATTCTGTCTTTTTAATTGAATTAACTCTACGCAAAAAATACTTGATGTTTGATGTCGGTGTAATAATTTTGCAGCCAGACAATACCTTGTTTGGTCCACATGACATATCCAGGGAGTCTGAAAGTGAAGTTCCTGTATTCTCTCTAAATGGTAAGCTTGTTAGATTAAAATATACATGCTTTGGGTTTCCGGGTGATTTTAGTATTTTATCCAATTGGCACTTAACTGTATGCTCTTTCTCAGAAACTCTAACCAAGCCAGGAAGGCTCTTCTCAGACAGCGAACCAGAAATGGAGGTTGACATACAGAACATAACTGGTCTTATTGCTCGGGCCAAAATAACACTGTTTGAGGTAAAGGTCAGCAGTGTTTAGTGGGGCATTGTTTCGCCAATCTTTTTGTCCTTATTTGTGTTACTTAAAGTGGGTTTATGTGAATACCTTTTAAAGGCCGGGGAGATGAAGAATGACGGAGAGCCCCTCACAGTGGCTCAGCAGAAAGTCAGTCGCATCATTGAGTCTTTCCACAACCCCTTCAGAATGGTATGACTCTAGCAGGGATTGTCCCCATGTCCTCTGTGTTTTGTAACTGTCCGTGTCAAATTAGTTATATATATATTGTGTCATTGTTGTTTTCAGTATTTACCCTGCAGTGATGCGCATGTCAACAACAATGCCAAGTTTGACCCCTCTTCGAAAATATTTGAGGTAATGCAAGAATCCTTAGATTATTCCATGGCTAACCGATGCGTGATGTTAGGGTTAATGTTCCAAAAAGATTTCACCTTTGAAGCAAGCATTCTTATTTTCTTCTCATGTTAACAGATAAGTAAAAGGTGGAAACTGCAGAGTATTGAGCAACAACAGAAGGAGATAGAGGCTAAAAGGAAAGCTAAAGATGAAGCTAAGGAACGTGCAAAGAAGGCAACAGGTATTCTCCCTTAATATAAAGGCCCCATATTCCAATTTCCAACTGTCATTTTGGACAGGCCTTTTCTCCCTTTGAGCTGAGTTTGACGTTTCAGATGGTCTAACCCCGCAATTCGGCTGCGACACAGTTGCCGGAGCTGATCCCTGCCACTCTAGTCAATGCTTGTGAATCCAGCAAATGCACTGCGGCACGTTTTTAGAAGCGTCCCAGAAGTGGCTCTCCGCTTAAAAAACTTGCCTAATCTATTTTAGACGGAAGCCTTCTGGGACTCTTCTGAAACATGCCGCGGTGCATTTGCTGGATTCACAAACATTGACTAGACTTGCAGTGTGGACAGATGGAGTGGGTGTATTTCATTGTATGGTTTTGTTTTTCCCCAAGCGGCAACATTCGATTCTTAGAAATTAAGCCAATAAGGAAGTGCCAAAACTGTCAGTTTCTCGAATGGCCACTTGAGGCTGGCTCCAAAAGCAAGTCAATCCCCATAGACCCCCATGTTAAAATGTCCAACTTTAC
>JAOEHI010000022.1:1449644-1480379 GCA_025447815.1 Percopsis transmontana
ACCGATCTCTCGACTTCATAGCACTAATGACACTAACAATACTTATTCTATCCTCCTTTCCTTTATTAAAAAAAAAAATAAAAAAATGTCTACTCTGCTAGATCAGCTCTTACAATTTTAAGCACTTCGCAATTAGCAATTATTTACTGTTAGAAGATTGTAAACTTAAAGTGTGAATGATAACTTTGTTTATTGTAATTTGTAAACTGTTTTAAGGATTAAATGATGCTGGTGGTTAACCGGTTCAACTGTTGAGAAATGTACTAATTGTAAGTCGCTTTGGATAAAAGCGTCTGCTAAATGCTGTAAATGTAAAAAACATACTGTACACACACGCTTATGTCACAGCCACTCGAGACCAGGCTATGTCACCATTTTATACACACGCGGCCTAATGATTATGAGGAATATAGTTTCTGTGCAATTAACAAGTAAAACAACTGGTTCAATTTCTCAACTATGGGAATACCTGTATAGACCATTCATACATTTACATGTTGAATCCCCTCTACACCATAACAGCTGGCTGTTACAGTAATAAAAAAAAAACTACAGCACAGGAATACCTTTACTCTTACATGTGTATAAGCATGTGTAAACAATAAATCAGACTTTGCTTTAATTGACGCCTGCTTTTTGCATTATTGGCACAATCGAAAAGAATCAGTAGAAGTTTTAGCAGTGGGCTGGGGATCTAACGGTTAAGGTGTTGACAATGCCACAAGGTTCTCACAGAAGCCTATATGGCTGCAGGTTGCTCAGCCCGACACCTGATAAAGAATGGCTTATGCAAATCCTCCTGGTGTTTTGCTTCGTTCTCCAGGTGATCGCATTCAAGTGGCCTGCCCAGGCAAGTGGCACAAGTCGGCACATGTCGAGCGTGACGCACGCATCAGCCTCATTAGCATTCATGGCATTCATCGTTGTGGCCGCGGTGCGCCGCCGGCATGCACGCCTTATCAGCCTCTACTCAGCCTCTACTCAGCCTTGCCCTTCTTGAAGCGCTTGGACAGCGCGGGGTCTGCGCCGGGCGGCGTTAGGCTGCCCAGGGACTGCATGGCCTGGACCTGCTGTAGCCTCCTTGTCAGCTCCGCCTCGCAGGCCTGCAGCAGGCCGGACGTCTTCACCCGGTCCCAGCTCAGCACCTGCTCCATGGCCGTCGCTCCCTTAGTCACCACCATCTGGGGGGGGGAGTTGAAGAGCTCTGTCATAGACTTATAGACTTCCCGATCAAACGCTATTATATCATATCCAAGATATGCGAGCAGTAAATGAAGAAAAACCTCTGTTCCGTACGCCCTGCTAGTGGTCTGCATGCATGGGTCAATGGGGTGTGATGTAATTAACCTGTGACTAAATGTTAGCTTTTTTTTGCTAAAACGACGTGAAAATGTCTCCAATGGTTCCATTAGAGACACATTTTCATAGAATAAAGCGTCCTAGTGTGAAAAGCCTACAGTAAAGGACGACTGTGAGAGAGCGGTCTTGATGAAAACCCCATTCATTTTTGCCATTGGGAAATCGCGTTTGATCCGGAATTCCATATTTGGGCATGCTGACGACTGCGAATGCGTTGAACACCGACGTGTATAACAGGCCAATTAGAAAGCAGCGCTTCTAGTAAAACCCTACAGGTAGCTCAACCGACAGTGTAATGGAGTGCGTTTAAGTGTGCGTTATATAGCGGTGGTCTGCGAGACATACCTGCAGCTCTGCAGTGGAGAGTCTGGTCTCGGGGCTCGTCTTTCCCTTCAGCACCATCAGGGTGCGGGGCAGGAATCCTTGTGCACAATCCATCTCCGTCGCATCTGGTTCATCCCTGCCAGCAGTTCCTAAAACCACAGATTGGGTTATTTAATTTCCCCAACCAGATCTGTTGCATAATAAAAGTGTAGAAAAGCAAAGTAAAAAAAAAGTCAAATGTAAAAATGTAAAGCAGGTTTACAGGCATGAAAATTTTGGTTTGAGTTTCTTTTATATATAAAAATACATGTACAGTATGTATGTAAACCTTTATTTAACCAGGAAAAGCTATTTTTAAGAGTGTCCTGGCCACGACAAGCAGCAGCAAGCCATTAAATCACAATTACAGGCAGACAACATAAATCACAATTACAGACAGACAACATAAATCAAATATAGAAACTGGTAAAAACCATTGAAATCGTAAAAGAAAATCACAATCATAAAAAGCGTAGGTTAGAAACATCGACAGGGCAGGAATCTCAACCTCAACAGCTTTCATAACTGATTTAAAATGACAAAGTGGGACAAGTTTTTCCATTTTCAGTGTGTTCCGTGCCGTAGAGGCAGAGTACATAAAAGCCCTTTTACCAAAATCAGTTCTAGCAATTGGGACAGTTGGAAAGATAAAGTCCTGTGAACGAAGGGAGTACCCACCACTTTTATAGAGAATAAAAATGCACAAATAAGCTGGTAGTAAACCCAGAATGGCTTTGTAGATAAAAAATATACAAGTGACGGGTGGCTAGAGAAGGCCAGCCAACCCTGTCATATAAAGTACAGTGTTGAGTAAGAGCTTCAGTTTAAAATAAATCTCAATGTTCCACGGTAAAGGGTGATAATTGATATCAAACACTGGGCAGAAGCATTCATATATAAAATATCGCCATAGTTCAGCACTGGCATAAAAAAGTAGCTGAATAAGAAGAGGGGTTGCAAGCTATGAAATACTTACTTGGGGAGGGGGAGTCATGACTTAAAGTTTAAAAGTTTAAAAACACTGAGGAAGAGCTGTGGCTGCTTTATTTAAAACAGCAACAATGGCTCCCCCTACTGAAAAAGAGACAGAGGCACAGCTCTTCCCTAGTTGTGTAGTCAAAAACACAGTAGGGCAATGGCATCTGGTGGTTTCATCAACACCAAAAAAACAAACGGTAACAGGTAATGTATTGTTAAGAGTTAATGAAAAAATGCAGCCTATACCTTCCTGGCTAATCTGGCTGGGTTCTGCCTGTTGTGCATCCTCCCTTTTCACAGTCTCGAGGTAAAGCTTAAGCAGCTCTTTGGACTGTCGTTCCTCTTCCCGCCGGTCCAAGACCATCTGGAGGGTCTCCTGGAGGTTATGAACCTTCCTCTCCGGGAAGCACAGCTCAGAGGCCAGATGGGTGCTAGAGATGTCCACCAAGCTCTGGAACAACAGGGAAGATGTGTTGGGGGCAGGAGAGTCTAGTGGTCTGGGTGTTCGACTCCCAGCCAGGCTTTTGCTTGGCTGGGCCAGCAAGACTTTCAATGAAAGTACCTGTAGGTCTGCCTCAGACATCAGGATGACATTGGACAGGTCCTGCTTCAGTTGCCGGGCTAGAACCCGCCAGGACTCCATTTGGGCGGCAGAGCCGCTCACACCATCGGTTTCCACTGCATTTTCACTTTCCCCGAACATCCAGGAAGTGCCACCATCAACTACGATAGAAAGTGAATTGAGTTACAGTTGGCATAATTGGACAAATCTCGAAGTGGGCACAAATTAAAAAAAAAAAAAAAAAAAAAAAAAAACAGTAAAATGCACAATATAAAATAGTGAAATATATAGTACAAAATATATATATGATGCATCATATAGTACAAAATATATATTTTTTAAAGTAAACTGATGTCGTGTAAAGCAGTGTAAATGAGCTTACGTCTGCGGAGCGGAGACCACCTCTCTTTATCGCGCAAAAGCATGAACTTTGTGTCAAGGGGCAAACATAAAAAGTAGGCCTCGTCTTCTACTATGGTCCCGTCATCTTCTAAGACAACTGAGACTGACGTACTGGGCCTGAATTCAAGACTCTCACAACCTAGAGAAGAATAAAGACAGATCCCATATTACAATTTGAATCATTAAAATGATAATTCCACTATTTAGCTTCCAAAGTTTTTAATACTGTTAATATAATCTTGCTAGAAGGATTGTTAAAAACTGCAGCGCCACTTTTCTGAGAACAAGTAAGCACTGGTAAAGCTGATTAATTATGTTTACATCCAGCGGCCAAAGGCAGAAAGGATTTGGGCCACACCTGGTAATACCATTCTAGGAATGAAACGGACTCGAGTAGGCTACAATCTTGCATCACGATCACGTTGTAGGTCATACATGTTCTAACATGGTGGAAGCATCAGACTGTATGGGTCAAAGTGTGGCCAACGTACCGCAGAGAGGTTTATATCGAAATAGTCCGTATTGCGTCCACAAAGCTACATCAGTAAGGTATTCGCTCTTGTTTTAGTGTTAAATATGTAGCCTAACATTACAAATAACAAAGTTGTATCAATTTCCCGGAGGAATTAACGTAACTACCAAAATACGTTTCCCCTAACTACTAGAACAATACAAAACACAAAACATAGGTGTTTTACACTGGACGAAACAGACACGTTATTAAAAATGCACAATCCAGTTATTAATAGTAATATATATACAAACTATTTCGATTGTTTTGTCAACGGCGAACGACGAATAGGTAGGCTAACGTTACCTAAAATCCATTATTGATGAACTTACCTTTTGACTTCAGCTCATTTAAGGAGAAAACTAACAATCCGTATGATTTTTGGCGTGTGTAGTTGCACACCTTACATTGTTTTGGTTGATTCTTCCCACTTTTCATGTTGATAATTTTTAGAAAGACAAAAACTGACAGCAACTTGCGCCTTTAACAGTTTCGAAATCCCTTTGGTAACTCGGGACGGGAAATGTAGTTTTACCAGAAGAGGCACTCAAGAGTTGCCAAGCCCGATCGTGACATTTATTACACCCTGAGCATCATAAGCGACTTTGGGTTTCCTTTTTTAATTTGTATAGTAGATGATATCGTTATTCGTGCCTGTTTTTGTTTGGGTTTGGATGTTTTGCAGCTATTTTGTTATACTTTGTGTATGTGAGATAGAGATTCTCTGTGCTCGCCCCTGTGTCTGTGTGGGCGTGGTGTCCGGGCGCGTGGTGCTTGCCCCCCCACTGCCCTCCCACTAGTCAGCGAGACCATCCAAGACACTTCAGGTTGGTTCTAATAATACATTCATGCTTGTATCCCGATTCCCACCGCACCACTTTCCGTCTATCAAAAAATAAATACAATCATACTATTATACAAAAGATAAAAAACGACCTAATGTTATGATAGATCCCAGCAATTTAGTTAGCATTTGACAAATTATTTTTATGGAGTAAAACGCGTGAAACACAGTTAGTCTGCTACAAAATCAATGTAATAATACCGATACTAATAATACAATAATAGTAGCTGGTTTCATTATTTGACACATTTGGCTTGCTCTGAGGGATGCGGTTTCTTGTTTTTCTCGCATGATGTGGCAACACTGGCGGCTTCTAGCTGTAATAACAACAACAAACACTACATCACAAACAAACAGACTAAATGGTATTATGGTATGGAACGTGCTTTGGAAACACGGTAAACTTTTGTATAACTTGAACGAATTATACAGATCCGCTAAATCTACCCCATTCTACAACCCCCTTTAGCCTACATTATGAGCAGTTGTCCTGATTCAGATAAACTAATCGATACCGATATACTCGAGCAGAGCAGCAGAAAGATGGCATCCACTGACCAACCTGATCCGCCAACACAGGTCTAATTACATGCGCTTTATTTAATTATATAAACTAGAAGACGCATGCTAAAGAATATGAATTTTAAGCCTTGTTTTCCAACATGTTATTTTCATTGTTTTGATACACTAGCTAGGTTGCTTAGAGTGGCTTTCTAGCTAATGTTAGCGAGCTAGCAATGTCAACGTGCAAAAAGTTGTCTCCAGTGGTGTGCTGACAACCGAAATGCAGGGTCAAGCCGCAAGGTTCAAAGTCTGTAAAATATAATTGATCTATGTATCTCTTTAATTAGTACTATTAAACTATAATGTTTGCAGTTAACAATTTCATTAGAAAGGTCAGTGTCAGCTAGCAAAGCAGCAAAAGCTCTTAGCTAGCTGTTTGCCAGAAGGCAAACGTATATAAAGATGTTTTTCTCTCATTCAGCCTTTAAGCAGTTGCATTTATTGTGAATAATATACGCTTGACCTACTGAAGTTGTAAGAACAGGTACCACCTTGACTAGCTTATCATGGATAAATGGACATGACAGTGTGGCGAAGGAAAAGGGGCAAAGTATTGAACTCAGGTTTGACATTCCAAGAGGTTCACTCTAGGACTAGGTTATAAACCATTTCTAGGTCAAAAAGACGCTTTAGGTGGGTTAACTAAAAATAAATGGATTTGAACCTTTAGTCAAATTGTACTTTCCCTTTTTCGTATGGTCTGAATGCAAAGTGAACACAATCCTTTAGTTCTCAGATAGGTTCGCTAGATGAGTCAGGTTCATTTTAGGAGGACTGTATGTGAAACCACCTACTGTTTACTTCTATGAACCCCATACACTAACTGTTTTGACAATGGTATAGTCTCGAGATCTCCACTAGATGGCAGCCTTGACCAGTTGTTTGTGTGTCTCCTCAGCCCGCCCTTCCACCCGGAGATGATTCACCAGCTCCCCTTAGAGACGCACTGGTAAGTAAGAGCCGAACAACTCTCAACCAACTTAACTAATACGCCGCCGCTATAGAAGTGATTTTACTGTTAAATGTCATTTAGAATTAGAGGCTGATATACAGTATAATATTAGCCATTTATTAGAGGACTATTTTTGAAAATATAGCCTAGTTTCATTCATGGTATGTAGATAATCTTGTAGGATTTATCATATTCCTGACACAGGCTGAACATTTTTTTTTCCTACTATATTAACACCTCATGTTTTCTTAAGTTTAGTATTTCAGTTGGTTGATTATATTCCTCAATATAGATTACATGTTTTAAGGATGCCATTTATCAGCAATTCGCTTTGGCACTCTGGTAGTAAGCTACTTGATGTTTTTGTGTTTACCTAGTTAGGGTCACAGTGTTTGGCTTCTGCCATCTTTTGCCTCAGTAGTTGCAGTCAACAGTTGTTTTTGTGCGAGCTTTTTTAGTTTTTTATCCACAGTCCAACAATACTCTTGTAACTTTTGTTTCCCTTGGTTTAGTCAAGGTGTTCTAGAGCGGCAGTGGGGTTACAATTGCTTTTTTCCAAAGCGACTTACAATTACATGGTGCTATTACATAGAGCAGATAGGGGTTAGGCATCTTGCTCAAGAATGCTTACAGGTAGGCCAACTCTGGGGCTTGAACCCACGACCTTCTGGCTGGGAGTCCAACACCTAGACCACTAGACTATCCTGCCCCCTGTCCTGGGTTGGTTTGGGCAAGATTTGCACCAAATCTGGCCCAGCATCACCTCTAGTGCTGGATGCGGTATAACCATACTGTAACTTTGCTTGCTTCTGATCAGCTGGGTAGAAGTGATGTGCGCGACAGATCTCTAGCGACTGTACCTCGTATACGTTTCCGCTCACCGGAATAGAACATGTTTCAGGTACGTTCAGGCTGTGGACACTCGCGATTCAGGTTACCACAGCTCTATTATTCAGTCTACATGTCTCAATGTCTCAATGTCATTCACCACTATTCACTCTTCACCCCCCCCACCCCCCACCCCCATCCCAATCATCATCCCCTCATGCCAAGGCTAATTTAATCCTGGGGTTATTGATTGTGGGAGCATTCTCCCAGGCTTTCTTTCAATTTACTTCAATTTCATCATCCCAGTGCGCTTTGAGACTGCCTCCTCGAAAAGGGAAGGAATTCTTGTTGTGAAGGTCCTGATTCGAGACTGGCTGACAAGTCGTGGCACCCCCCCTCACCCCCAAACGCTCTCAAACACTCCCACCTCCTCCCTCCCTCCTTTATTTCTCCTCTTTCTATTTGATGAGCTGCTCTTTCCCAGTTAAGTGGATTATTACAGTAGGGATAATTCTTGTCACATGGCATTATTTGGATGAGGTGAATAATTGAAATTTGTGTCTGAAAGGATTTTATCTGGATGAGAGGAAAGAGACTGCTGGCAGGGGTGTGTGTGTGTATTGTGCGTGTGTGTGTGTGTGTGTGTGTGTGTGTGTGTCTGTCAGGCTGGGGACACCAGTAATGTTAACAGGCTCTGACTCACCTTGCCCTGATCAGCAAGTCCCCCTGGCCCATCGCTCAGCGTGGGCTCTTCTCTGTGGCAAGGGGGCCCAGCTCGGGGGTCAGTACCACCGCCTCTGCCACCATCAGGACTTTGGTGGGGGGGGGGGCTTGTTTAGACCTGGAGTTACACACACACAAACACACTGAGTATGGGCAACAGACTGTGTGTGAGCATGGTTGACTGGTATGCCAGGCGTTGCCAGCCACTGCCGTTGCCATAGGGGCTGGTCTCAGTGTTTGCCACCCCCTTCTTTGTGTGATGTGAGTGGGTAACCCCCCCCCCCCCCACACACACACACACACACACATCGTGGAAATCCAGTCGATGGCAACCGCCCGACAGAAGAACCAAGTTCGGTTTTAAAGAACTAAATAAGTGGGGAGGAGAAGGCTAATATGAGGCCATGACTGTGAGCAGGTCTCTGGTTTTGTCCCTGAGCATTCAGCATTGGAGGCAAGAGGGCTCTGCGGCTCAATGGTTCCTCTGCGTGGAACGTGTCCGCGTGTGGGGCGAGCAGCTGGTCCCGCCGGACGCGGCGCACGGCGCACCAGCGGATGAGATTCTCGCACTCTCAAAATGAGACCCGTCCCTGATTCTCAGTGCCGGTGAACAGCACTGAGTGGACCTACATCAGACAGGGTGTGCTTCTACGTGGGGAGTTGTGGGCATGGGCGGTGGGGGGTTATACCCATAGGAGAGCTAGGGCTGTACAAAAAAAAAATCGTGTATTACGATGTTTTTTTTTTTTTAATGATACTGTTTAGATATTTTTTTTTTTTTAGCCCTATGTATCGATACATAAAAAAAAAGTATTATTTTAAGCACAAGGAAAATCTACAGAACAAGACGGGGAATAGATATACAAAATGAAGGATAGAATTCGATCATCAATACATTATTCATGTTTTAGACTGATTTTAATACACAGTGCAATGCAAATACTGTTCTAATAAATTTGAATGGAAATTTTGAATTTAATAGTTTTAACTCAATTTGTCCATTACCAATATAATGTGATGTACATATTGGACTACAGATGTGGTACACAGCAAGTTGGATTTTCAGCTCTGTTGTAAAATTTTAAAGTAGAGTGTTGATGTATCACAATATGTAGCGTATCGCGATGTATCGTGATGCGTATCAAATCGTGATCTGTATCCTTGCCAAATACCCAGCCCTAAGGAGAGCATCTTTGCGGTGTGCACACGTCGGCATGCATTGTGTCTGTGTGTTTAGGGTTTTGGTGGAGCAGAGGGAGGTAGTTGTCGGGAGGGGGAAAAAAAGAGTTGTATAAAGAGCATCCCTGGTCTCAAAGCAACTTCAAAAGCTCCCCTTCCCCAGGATATTAAGCGACTGTGATGAAAAATTTAGCGAGCGTTAAATAAGGCGCTTTGAAGTGATCTGTTTTGGCTCAGCAGTCTCAGAATTTCCGTAGCCCCTCTGCTATTACCATCGTACTACAGAGAGGCAGAGGTGGGTGGTGGAGGGAAGGTAAAAAAGGAGTGGTGGTTTAAGTGCAGGAGTTGCAGGTGTCAGCTGGTTGGTTGTGGACACGCATGTGCTTTGCTCCCACACCGCGTTGTCCCTTCTTCCCCTTACCTTGGGGCAGTTCCTGATGCGCCCCGTGAGGCTCGACCAGACAGATGGGGCTCACGTGTTGGCTGGGAAAACAGATTTTTCTCTTTCTGTTGTGCGTGTTCAGTGTGAGTTCAGTGTGAGTTCAGTGTAACATGGTCGCGATATTGGGACGTGAAAGAGCTTCCACAGGGAGCCTGGCTCTCTGTGAACGCAGGGTCTGTATTTATTCCCCAACGGTTCTTTGTCTCGGCCATGCGATGTTCATAGCGGGCCTCATTTCACATGAATCACTATTAATGCCATTGTTTTAATTTTTGAGGAGTCTTGGTGTTCCAATGTGTTCCATGTTCCAAATTAATGATTCGGGCTGAATAAGAAGTTGTATCCCGTAATGAGTCTGGTAGGGTAAGTACATTCTGTCAAGAAACTAGGCCATTTAGTTAGTCAGGGGAACCTTCTTTGAGATTTTCCTCTTTGCTCATTACTTTAATTGTAATTGTAATCCTTTATTGGAGCTGTCTGCAGTAAAAGAGAGTTATGGTCAGAGTGGGGGTGCGAGTCACGGAGATATTTCATGATTATTGGAGAAGACGGTCACTAGGTGGCAGCCACTAGTTCGGCCCGACTGTAATTACTGGGCAGGGAGTGATGGTGTGAGCCTGCTGTGGTGTGTGTGTGTCTGTGTCTGTGTGTGGGTGGATAGGGGAGGTTCGTGTGTGTTCGTAGGTGCGTGCATGCCCGCCCTGTGGGTGTGTAGAACGAGAGAGAGGACCCTGATTCACACTCCTTGAAAGAGGAGAGTTGAATAGAAGTTGTCCATCAGCCATCGGTTCTCCGTGACGTGACTTGTCTGGGAGAGCTTCACTGTGCTCTAAACACTGCCCATATGCCTCAATGATTATTATCATGTGAACACACAGTATCTGAAGATTGGACAGATGCAGGGCAGGGTTAGATTTCACCATAAACTCTTTTTAGTTCAGAAAATGTTTTTTTCTTCTTTTCTTCCCCCTTCCCCACTGACTGTCTCAAAGTACAGCTAAACGTTAGATGCAGGTGAATCTGTTCATAGACCGCAGCTTGGTTTAGTGATTTTAGGGAACTTGACTCCTTTTGAGGAGAAGAAGTGTTGTTTTGTTTTTCTGTGCATCTCCTGCGTCACATGAAGTGGAATTTGTTTCATTGTCATTTTCATTGCAATGATACAGGAAGGGCCCTTCGTCTTATTGCTGCTGTGTTGCACTTTTTCCCCTCTCCCCGGCTCGACCAGCCTCCTCCGTGGACTCTGTATGAATTCTCACTGTCATGTCCAAGGACGAGTGGCGCAGGGTCAGCTAATTGCTTTTATGATTATGATTTCACGTCAGATTTATCGTGCATGCTCTGAGCACATCTTCCAGCTACTGCCGACGTTGCTGGCTTTGGTGGAGAAAATGAGTTTACAGCTTCTGGCTTTGACTTAAGTGCAGGTCACACTTTTTGACTCATTATGGTTGAATGCGGGCGGGCGGGCTGCTTTTCCGGTAAAAGCCTCTATTTTCTCTGACAGTAAGTGCCCTTGTTTTTAACATCTTGGCCAACAAAACATTTTTTTTTGACTTTGTCTCCAACATGTGCAAAACCTGGAGGTCATGAGTAAACCATGACGCATATGAGTACTTTTGCTTTTTTTTGTCTTTTGAACTTCTTTATGAGCCATAAATCTCTCATCTTCATTGCTGTTTGCAAATGAAAACATTGCGTATTTTTTTTCTTTTCTCTTGCATGCCAGAAATGTCATTTGCACTCTTTTTGATGTTGGTGACTTTTTTCTGTTTTATTTTTTTCTCTGATGGTTCCACCCAGCCCTTTTGAAAAGGATGAGTACAGATGAGTCCCACCCATATTTATTTATTTATTTATTTGAATTACATTTTATTTTGTGGTCTCTCCCTCGTGTGTCTCAGCTGGACTAGATCTGTGTTGCCAACCCCTCTGAGACAGTTTAAGCCCTTTAATAAAAGCACTTTTATCATGTACTTAATCAAGTCAATTAATCCACCTCAGAATGAACCATTTGTCGTGGTATATGACAGACGACATTGTGCTTGGCTTATATAGAGACACAGTTCAGTACTGCGGCCTCTTGATCTAGACTGGTTGTTAGATTCTGACCTAAATGTGACCTTTCTGGCGGAACCGCAGTTACTAGTGAAAGATGCGGCCTGAGAATTTGGTTTGAATAGACGTTTCTACGATCAGAAGAATGTATCTGCTAGCATGTAAAGTTCATTCAAGAGACGTCCTTAAATTTTGTGATTATTCTCAGGATGCAATAATTTTTAATTAAGGCCTACAACTTAATTTGAAGGCCTTCTCACACAATTTAGTGTGCTCTCAAAATTTGTTTGCTTAAGAAATGCTACAAATATGACACCAGTTTAATTACAGCAGTTACTTTGCCTCAATATACAGTACTTGGTGGAAGAAGCCTTTATTTAACTTGCTATTACTTTGTAATTACTTCAACTTGATTTATAATCCTTTCTTTGTGTTTGTGGACGCAAACTGCCAGAGTGAGTAACTAGGTCTCCGAGTGGCTTGTCTCCTTGCAGCGAGACTGGAAATCTCCCGATGAATCTGAGATGTCTATGCTGTCAAGACTGCTCACATCGCTCTCTGCCTCCAATGTCACTTTCAAGGCATAATTACACAAGTTGTGTTGATTAGTATGAGAAGCAATTACGCTGGCTTTCCGCCGCAAATGGGGGATGTGATGGTCCTTGATTGACAGGAAGTATCCTGACTTTAATAAGTAAATGACTATGGTAATTCAGGTACTGGGACCCTTTGATTTGTCAGCATCTTTCTCATTTCTGTGAAGTCCTCTGATTTTTAATGAACAGGAAGTTGATTGAGGCACGTTCTCACCCTCTGTTTTTCTCCATCATTCTGTCTGCTCTGACCCGAAAGTGTTGTTGCAAGGCAAATGTGCTCAGGCTGCTCTCAAAATCCTTTGTTTAGTGCCAAATTCTTTTCTTTGCTCAATGACTTGGCACATAATAGGGATTTTACTCTCTCTTTTATGGGTTCTCTTTATCGCGTCTTATTTTCAGAAGTGTAGAAATCAAAGGAAAAATTATTTGTAATTGACACTTTAGGGAACACTATTTTTTTTTTCTCCATTTATTTTTTTATTTTTTTATATCTGGCTTCCCAGTAACTTATTAGCTGTTCATTTGTCTGCCAGCTCCCCTGCAGTGCCATATATTTGTTCAAATGCTGGGATCTCCTCAGTGCATTTGTAACTGCTCCACTGAAAATGCTGCCCTCTAATTCTGTAATATAATTCTGCCTTTTAGGCTAGTGGTTTTTAATGGAATAATATTAAGTTTAGCTACTGATAAGATATTGGTACAGCAGCAGTGTAGAGCCCTGTATACGCTACTGTGATACACATTGTATTATTTGGACAGCCAGGTTCATGTCAACACACATGGCTGTGCCTTATTGCACAAACACACATTTTCCAGTGTACTATTTTAATTACACATACATAATCATTTTCAATCCTTTCTGTGAGGCTTCTTCATTAACTCCCGTCCTAGTAAATCCCAGTATGTGTTAGTAATCCCATATAGAGTTATACATGCATAAATATAATAAAATAATTTGCACTTGCGCTCGCTACACCAGCTATAATTTATATGGCTTGAATGAGTGCTGCATTGTGCAAAAGCACTCGTTTGTCACCTCTAATAAATGTTGGAATGTAAATTATGAAGTTATGCTTCAGATGTAAATGCACTTTATTTCAGTCCTTTAATGCAAACAACCCACTCCAATACATTAAGATGAGATGAGGCGGGGCGGAGAGGGGGGGGTTTGTCTTGGAATTCTGACTGTTTTCACAATCAATAATGAACACAAAAGGGCCTGGATGGGGAACATTATAACATATCTGAAGTCGGGTTCATAAATTATTGCATGAAAGCAGGCTTGTACACCAAAAATGTAAATACATTAATGTTATTAATAATGTAGTGACTAATAGTTCTATCAAGACTGTAATAGCAGTTTAATGGAATATGACAGCAAGAATGTATTGCGCTTCTTACATTTAGACGGGACCTCACAGGACATTTATCAGGGATTTTCTGAAACAATTTTTTTGATTATTTTGTTAAGCTAATTGCTTCTTTTTTTCTCCCCCTCCACTGACGACTTCTCTGGGAGAGGGGTGCAAAAGCTGGTAATGGATATTAATTAATATGTGTCAGTTTTCTGGGTTTGATGAAAAATAATGAAAGCGGAACGCTAATGGGATTTCTGAGTTTCCCTGTGTGTGGTGCCCTGAGATTGTGGCTTTATCACAGGAATCAGGAAAAAAGATAGCAGCCTGCTGCTCTCTAGGCCTAAATGAAAATGAGTTAGAAGACAGAAACCGAGATCATTCATCTTAAAACGTACTCGATGGAGTACTTAAGCAAGGATGATGTACCGTAATTACCCCAAGATGTTGAGTCTGTGATGGAGCAGTGTCTCGTGGGGGTGTAAAGTTAGTCGGTCGTGTGGGGAAGTTGAGCTCTTCACTAGATGTTTGCCTATTCTTGTCAAAAAGACGTCGCCCTCGCCTGTAGCTGAAGGCGCTCCTGGCAGGTTCTCCTGGCAAGCTGTGGAAATATCTGACGCGTTTTTTTTGTTATTTTACGACAGACTCGCAATGTATAAACTTGCTTTTTGTGATGACGTGTTCCAGGTTCTAGATGCGTTCTGCCAAAGCACTATGATGGGCGACTGTACATTCTAACTATATCGAGAATGACATTGCACCAAAATATGAGAGCAAATATGTATTTTAATTACATAATTTATATAAATGCATTAAGGTCAAATCTGGCCACCATGTGTTTACGCAAGTCATTAGGACTGCTTGGTGTGCAGATGTGCTGCTTATCCCATGCGACCGTCGTTCCAAAGGCATGCAAAATTAAGCTATATGAGCATTGCTATACACGCAGTAATGGAAAAATTACTATCGATATTTCTTATTTGCAAAGGATAATTATTGGCCACCCCAACGCCATCCCCACATGTAGAAGTCCACTACAGTCGATATGAAAAAGCCTTTGCCAAGAGTCCTTTTTGTCTGTAAGCAGACGGAGAGGCTTTAACAGCTATCATTAGGTGGGGCACAAGTGTAAACCCGCAGTGAAAAAGAGCCACTGCGCAACCGACAATTATCCAACACCTGGACTGGCTCCCCTCTCTGGCACGAGGCTTCGGCCTCCTTGTTAATGGAGTGACTGACAGCAGAGATTGCATTTGTTTTCCTTAGCAGCTCTCTAGGTGCCTGCCTGTAGCTTACTCTTTAATTAAAGTGTAAACAATGCTGTATTGTCACGGTGACGTGTACTGTATACAAGTGAAGACTTACTGTAGCAGGCCTTTTTCTCCGCTAGGAACGCCCCAAATATGACTCTGTCCTGGGCCTTGATTTCTATTTTGTCTCCCCACTACCTCCCTGATTTGCCTGTTATTTATCATCACTAAGTTATGTGACTTGCCTCCCCTCCGTCCCTCCCCATTTCTGTGGAGAGTGGTTTTCGCTGTCCCAGGGACATGTAAAAGGGAAGTGGAGGGGTCTGTCAGGCGCCCTGTGCTTTTGAAATGCAGAGAGTGGCATTGTCATGTGCTTTCTGTGTCAAGGTCGACACAAAATGTCAGAACAGGTGCGTGTCTGCTGCCGAGCGGCTTGCCAGCTCAGCCCCTTTGCTGCAACACACCGCCCAGTGTGACATGGTAGCCCACCGTGGGCCTCCTGCTGTCCATGCTCTGGAGGAAACCTTCAACGTATTCTGTTGCATGCATTGTATTCACGGGTCACACATTCACGTGGGACTGACCTTTGAACTTTCCCCCGTGCCTTTTTAGTTGTTGTGCGCTTACCAGAACACGTACACGGGTGGTGTTTTTGCAGTGCTGTAACCAAGGTACTCAAATCCGAGGTTAATGGCTAAACTGTAATGGGTATATGTAATGGGTTCCTACTTTTGGGTCCTGCTCTTGCAGTTGTATGACTTTGAATTTCTGTTTAGTTTCTAGAGTGATTCTTGACTCTATGACTCAATATTTACTTTGTGTGACTAATGACAGTAGTTTGGTGAGACTTTACAATATGGTCTAGTAAACATGTTGTTGTGAAATCTAAACTTCCCAGAAATTCTGGTGCAAATAAAGTTTTATTTATTTAAATTTCATAAATGGGTATGATGGGTATGATGGGTTTTCAACGTTGCTATAACGACGAACCAAAATAGTATAGCCTAGTCATAGAAGAACCGAAACATCAGTAGTTTATTTAATTTCCCCCCCTACCCAATCTATTGGCTTTCATTGATTCTCAAAAACTTAAAACACATTGAAAAAAGCTGGTGGAAGCAGTAATGTTTCCATAGGATTCCTCTTGATCTCTCGTTGGTAAACAACACATTGGCCAGTGTAATGGAGGTTAAAAAAGCAACAGAACATTTAGATTTATACAGCGACCAAATGGAATATATCATACAGACCGTCGGCATGCACTCTTAAAGGTGAGGAAGCTATCGAGTCAAGGGGTCAAGAAAAGTTCAATATAATTTTCGATGAGAAGGAAGAGAACTGCTTCTGACATTTACATTTTTTCCCCCTGATGCCGTCAGCTCCACAGGCTGCGTGTCCTAATCCTATGCTTGAGGTTAGACACTCAAGGCCTCCAGGAAGAAAATCTGCCAACATTTTTCTCTGTCACTTAGTCTGATTGGGAGCAGATTCTGCCTGCTCCCTTGGCCAAAACCAAATGCTTCTTCCCTGCTCTGAGTTTCATCCTCCTTTTGCCGTTGATCTCACACTGACTTCTACACAGGTGTAGATGTGTGGCCTATTGTCTTGGCCACTGTATCTAAAGGTTCCTGACAGGTCCTGGTGACTACTTGGGTGAGCTGCCACTCCTGACCAGTAGATGGCGATGTTAATCTTCTCTGGCTCTTGCCCACTGCTCAACATGTCTGGCTCCCGCCGACGTTCTCCTCTCTCTCTGGCTCTAGCTGAGGAAGAAGGGGTCTCACCCCGCGTGGAGGGTCATACCACCCCCCCCCCCACCCCCCTTTAAAAACCATGAAATTGTTGATCCACAACGCACGATTAGCGCGTTCAGGCTATTGACCGGAGTTGGGGCTGAGGCGAGATTATAATGTCACCGGAATGTCACAATCTGTCTGGCGTGTCTTTGTGGGCATCCTCTCATGCACTAGAGAGGGAATCATCTGATCAATAGGAGGACACCTCCGTCTGTTGTCACTGGCCTCTCTATTGCTGCTCTATTAGCCGTGTTGGCAGGCGGCGGCAACGGCACGCCATGCTGATGCCAGCCTCCCTCGTCTTAGGCCCTGATGCTTGTTCCTTTAGCCTCAGTGTTTGCTTTCAACTTACTGTGTGTGTGTGTGTGGGTGTGTGTTTTGTGTCTGTTTGTAGGGCGTGTTACTGCAGTGACAGGAGTGGTATGGATTAACTCAGAGGGATAGGCTTGTCACTGGAAGTTCCTTCTGACGAGGGGGGGGCTAGTCTCCTGCCACCACAATGCAACTTCTGTGGTGGACACCAGCTCCACGTCGTTGGCTGCTGGTGCCCTGTGCGTTTTGCCTCAATCAACTAATTGAACGAGAGAGGCCAAGGGTGCCTTTATGACGTGAAGGACAAGATACCCGGCCGGAACGATTGTTTGTTGACAGATCCCTTGGCAGTTTATGACCAATTCTTTGTTTTAATTTATAGCCACGCAAGGCCTGTAAACAGTCTATATTATGTGGGTTCTTTTCTGTGTGAAATAATTTAGGTAATTGTCACTTACTGAAGCTCGCCTAGTGTGTTTTTAGATAAGAACCGGTACTTATTTTTCTTAATTTATCTCTGGAACATTTAGTAAGAATTTCTCACTTTTAAATTATTATTTTTTTAAAGGATGCGTCTGCCATTTATCGTCTTAGTGCATTTGTTGCGTATGCACATCTGATTGGAAGCTGCTTGATGTGCTTTCTGTTCATGCCCGTTCCCAGTACTGTAAAGCACATGCAGCTGCTTGTCACAGAATGTCATCATTGACTGTAAAAGAAATAAATAAGAAAAGAAAAGCTTCGAATTACAGGAAAGAGGCACTGCATTAAAGAACAAAGGAGATCGATGGCAGTACATTAAATTTTATGCGAATGAAAAAAAAAATCAACTAATTAAAATTGATTACTCCTGCTTTGTAAAAGTGTTTCTGAATTAAATTATTGTATGAAAACATTTTGACCAATCGTGGAGCCGAGGAAGTATCCATTACTGGATTGCAGCTGAGAAGGGGCTGGAATGTTTTGTGGTAGCTGAGTAGTTTGTTGTGCTTTACTGTGCTCCCCCCAACACACACACACACACACACACACACACACACACACACACACACCACGGCTAAAGTGCCATGGTTTAATCTCTGATGACCCCTATATCTCTCAAGGCAGTCCCAGCCCCTCCCCCCCGGGTTGGGCCTTTTACCTGAATTAAAAGGAATTTGTGGGCTATATGGTCCAGTTTGTTTTGGGCCAAAGCGAGTGAAAGTGAGGTGTCACTGAGGGAGGCGCCGGTCTTTAGTCATCGTGCAGTGGGGGCCCAGTGGGGATGTCCCTCTTCAAACAGTCATCTGTCTCCGTCGTTTTAGCAAGGGCAACCCGAGGCAGCGCGGCTCATGCAGGAGCGTACAGACTGATGTCGGCCCAAGCTTCACGCGTATCGCTCTCGGGCGATTGGTTCTCTTTCATTTTGAGTCTCAGAGGGGTTAGAGGAGTAGGCTTGTTATGTTGGTACTACAGCGTGATGTTGGCCTCACTTTGGTATTATTTGGCATAAAACCCGTCCATGTCTATCAAATCGTTTTTAACTGGATTATTTACTCCTATGATATTCCTGGAATACAATCTGAAACACTACTTCAAATATGGCATTTTATTCCATCCGGCAAATTCACCCCTAATGCTGTATGCCTATTTAGTTTTGTAGGCGGGTTTTAACTAGAATTTGGAGCGTTAACAAAATAAAAAGGAAGCATTTGACTTAGCAACACGCATGCATTTTTTTTTTCCAGTTTGAGTAAAAACAGTTTCTAAAATGATACACTATTAAAGTAAGAATCAAATATGTAATAGCAATCCACTGCTATCCAAGAAGAACCTGGCTTCCATATAATACAAACTCTCTTTACAGTAATTGCGTATGTGCTGTTGATATTAATGGTTTTAGACATTTGGCTTACATGCAGAACTATTTATTTTTAAACCTAAGCAAATGTCGATGAAACTTTCCATGACCCTATTTTCATCTTTTAAAATGTTGACTCTTAATTTCAGAAGTTAGGACTGTTAAAATAAACCGCATTTAAAGATTGTGAGTCTCAAAAAAACCCAACCCACTTAATAATTTCAGCAGATGTGAGAACAGGACTGTACTGGCTCATAGCTTGTCATTTGTGCCCCTACATTTGACCAGTAAACCTAATCCTTTGTCAGATTTGGCTGATGTTGAAGTTAGGCTCTGCTAAGAAATGCTGCTTTTATATTTTATATTTCAAGTAGCTACAATCAGAAACATTAGCTGTGCGCTAACGGTTGTTTTGGTTTATTTCTGACTGGGCCTTTAGTGCGCTTTAGTGTAGATGAGCTAGTGCTTAGTGCAATCTACACTAGTATGGTTATGACACTTTACTAGACATTTGGTTGATCCCTCACTAGCCGATTGAGGTCACTAACTCTCCTTTTTATAGCTGCTCCCAAGAGACTTGACGTATTAAGGCATAAAAGATGTCGCCGTGTGAACGGCATTTAAAACTGAAAAACTAATTTGTTAAGAGACCAAAAGAAACACTATAATTTGTCATGTATTAGGAGTGTTCTTCTATCAGAAAGGTATTGGGTTAAGGCATTCAAGTTAGCTTGCTCCGATAGCATGCCAACCATGAGAGCACATAATTAATATAAAGTTATTTTTCTTCTCTTTTTCTTCTCTTTGTCCATATCTTTTGCTGTCTTTGGTTCCTCAAACCATTGTTTGGGGTGAAATGTGAGACTAACACAATTTTTTCCCATGTCTATCAGCCTGTTATTTATATCAGGGGCACTACACAAAATGTACAGGCCAGGGCAATTTGGAATGAATTGATTCACACTGAGACTAAATCCTATATACTTGGTACTGATTTCCCCTTTAGCGTCTCCATTGTTGCCCTCCTCTTTGACATCTAGTTCTACTATACTCTCTGGGTGTCTTCATTATTCCACGCACATGTAGGCCTATATACGCATGCCTTTTGTTGAACACATGATTGTACTTTGAGAGTGTTTAAGTCCCACTATTAACTTTTTTTTTATTGAATAGAAATTAAACTGCAAATGTGTATTTATCTTTTTACTCTTTTACACTTTGTTCCCATTGCCCTATATGCGTACTTTTCTTACTTGTATCGTGAGTAGCAGTATGACATAAGCTTTTGCTAAACCTTGCAGATGATTCATCCAATGACCTCAAAAGGCTCAAACATTGGTTCAGCTGCAGAGGGGGATTAGTTGCACAATAAAGCACCAGTGCATTATGATGCTTTCTGTGCTGGTAAAGCAGCCCTTGCATCTTACTTGCTGAGATTGTAAGCAAGACACCTGAAGCCCTAGATCAGTAGCCTGGCCCTGGCCGTGTCTCTGGCCCTGTCCCTGGCCCTTACCCTGGCCCTGGCCCTGGCCCTTACCCTGTCCCTGGCCTGGCCCTGTCCCTGTCCCTGTCCCTGGCCTGTCCCTGGCCCTGTCCCTGGCCTGGCCCTGGCCCTTACCCTGGCCCTGGCCCTGGCCCTGGCCCTTACCCTGTCCCTGGCCTGGCCCTGTCCCTGTCCCTGGCCTGTCCCTGGCCCTGTCCCTGGCCTGTCCCTGTCCCTGGCCTGTCCCTGGCCTGTCCCTGGCCCTTACCCTGTCTCTGGCCCTTACCCTGGCCCTGTCTCTGGCCCTTACCCTGGCCCTGGCCCTGGCCTGTCCCCCCCAGATGATTTATTGACATTACTGCCTGCCATTCAAATTTGTTGTTAATACGCATCACACTCTGTCGCTGTATTTAGCTTGCGGTAAAATCAGTGTGTAGATCTGGCACCCGTTTTGATTTTATATCTGCATGTCTCGTAATTTGATGACGTTATCAATGGTCTTGGACAAATGCTTCCCGAATCTCCCACTATGAGTGAGTGTAGATCTTACCCTTGAATCGCTGCACAATTTGAAGGAATGGGTGTGGTTACAATTAGTGGAGGCTGGATCTAGACTACTAAAACAGCAGTTGGAACAACTCATTTCTGTATCATAGGAGCATAAAAATATACAGTATAAACTGTACTGTATCTAATTATTTATATTGGTATATACTACAGTACTACTAACTACTATAAATGGCATTGAAAAAGCTATGCACAATAATATTGAAGATAATCAAACAAGATTGGAAATAATAAAAGATTATAAATACTGTAATTAAATAGAATATTCTAAAATGTTTTCACGCCCCTTCTAAAAGCATCTTGCAACCCCCTGGGGGATCCTGAACCACTGCCATAGCTCTCCAGAAATAAGAACTGGGGCTGTTTTGCTACAGGCACTTCTCAGCAAGAGTCTGAAGTCGTCTGTAAAGTTAATTTAGTCGGTATGAATGTGAATACTTTGGATCAGCAGGAAGACATCCCTCCCAATGTTAACCGCCATAACCGTGCCTACAGTACTACCTTGGCTGGAATGTTTGGAGAGTTTATGTACGTAAACCCTCCTTCATTCCACATGCTCTTGCGCTGTATTCAGCAAAATGATTATTAGTACTGAACAATAATTGTATTTATTTTTCTCTTTTATTTAATGCTTTAAAAAAAAAAAATTTTTATTTTTTAATCCTTTTTAAATATTTATTGCTTTTGTTTGTTGGTTGCGAGTAACCAGTCCAAGCAGAAATGCACAACTGGTTACACGCATTTCCTCAAACGTACAACCATGTGGTTCGAACATAATTGCATTTCTTACTCATTTCTGACAAATTCAAGGAAAAAAAAAACACGCACAATTGTAATTTTGAGACAAGTGCATTGTTAAGTCTTGTCCAATTCAAACTCAATAACACTGCTGTAATCTTGTCCGCTCATCAACTTCACTCTCCTTAAGTGTGTTGGTTAATGTTTTCTCCTCCTATGATTGAGTTTTCCCCTCATTTTCGGCTTTACCTGAGACTTTATTGGTTATTTGGTTTGTAAAGATTATTGGTCTTAACATAGAGCACTTTGGTGCATTAGCAGTTTCAGCTTTACACGACGCCTCGCTAAGGAGCCTGATTGCTAAGTCCTAACCAATGGCTGTTTACCAATATTCAGAACAGCAGGCCACGCCCGTAATTTTAATCGCACTTGATTTAGTTTATACTGCTGAACCGACTGTTCCTGGAGCTAAAATACAGCTCACCTCCTAAAAGCCCTGTTCTGTGCTACCCTACACTATATAACCATGAGGATCTATAAGTCAATAACAAGACAAGACTGAAATCTGTGCAATGTGGTTATAATTGATTGAGATGTCTGGGTGGAACTTGCGCAAAGCATCTATGTCATCTGCTAAGAAGTGCACTTTTCCCCCCTCCCAGAAGATCTACCACTACAATTTTAACCAAATGGACATTTGCCTTATTAGCTTGCCGCTGAGCTTGCTGTGGTCTTTATTAAGATGTCATACTTGCACCTATTAACATTGACACAATTTTGTTTTTGTGTCAATATACGCTTTTGAAGATTACAGCAAATGCAAACACTAGTTCAACATATTCCTCAACTATTGGATCATTTATTTTTCATAGTAATATGATTATTCCATTAGCTGGAATGGATTTCTGGCCTGCGTTACTGTTCACCGTTTTCTGCCTTTACCAGCTCATTCACTTACCTCACATATAGCCAAACTGTGAAAGCCATTTTGAGAGCAGTATTGATATTGTCTTGTTGTCAAAGGGATATTTTCCCTGTGTTTTTACAGTATCTGTTGTCCCAGAACATCGGTTGGGGGGGTTCACCATGCAAGTGGTTTAATCTGCTTGTCACAATGCAGGTTCCAGATGACTGACTTTAATAAGCCCTCAGCGTATAGAGATCCCCCCTCCCCCCCACTATTTGTAACCCTTATGTACATCAAAGGTCACGGTAATGTCACAGTGACATGGGAGATTTGTGATTTTTAAAAATGCGGCGGCATCTCTCGCGGAGAACTAGTTTTTTAACTGTTCTAATAATACAGCCATAACTACACACCCTGCCTCGTACGCTTAATACGCCCACACCATCTTAACATTCTGAATTCTTGACATGAATTGGCATAAGAATGTAAAATGTATTTTATTGATGATAATTTGCATGGTTTCACTTTCTGCATTCATGTGATCACAGCCAAATGATCTTCCTCCCCTGCCACACCCACCCGCACGGATGATCTTTAAAATGCAATTCTTTTGAATGGAAACGGGTTCATAGTATATGCAATGCATTACCCAAAATGAATTACCACTGGCAGTGCATTCAATCACTTTGTATCTTTCAACACTAAAAGAAAAGAGTAATCAAAACCTTTCAACCTATTAGAGGGATGACTTTTACAATTGAATCACGGGGACCACAGGTGCGATAATAAGTCATCTAAACCCTTCCCTCTAGTGTGTTTCCCCTTTTCCCTGTGTTCTTTCGTGTTTATCTGTTTTAGTAGGCGCCACTTCACGGCGCCCACTTCAAATTTATGTTTTAATGCCATTTGAGGATTTTTATTTATTTTTTTCTACATCCAATTCTAGGAAATGCATACCAGGGTGGAAAATTAAGGTGCATCTCGAAGGAAAACGTAATAGAATCGATGAACGCCGTGCACTTAAAACTACTGATGTTCCGATGCCGTTTTAACGTTCTAGTGCATTAACGTTTCAAGTCATTACAACATTCAGGCTTGGTGATTTGATCACGGCAGGTTTTTAACTGGAAGAATTACAGAAGTTTTCAGCCTAGGATTGTGAAGTTATTAGATACAAATGATCACCTCTGCATTAAGTATAGATTTTCTTCCCCTGCGCACTTAAGACTGGAAGTTTGTCTTTAAGAGGGTAATAGCAAATTAAGCTCCATACTCCATTTCTCCAGCACTCTTGATGGGCTAATTTTATAACTGCTGATTTGGTCATTCCCCAGATTTAGCTGGAAAGTGGTCAGGTGGTCTTTATTTTTGAGGCTGGGGTGGGAGTCTTTGCGGAAACTCTCAAATGAAATCCATTTATGTTGGGTTATTTTTTATTTATTTTTTTATTTTTATTTTTTTAAACTAATAAATATTTTATGGGTTGTCTAGACTGTTTGTACTTTTGAACAAATTATGCTCTTCCTCCCACTTTATCACATTTAGAGGAATTAACGTACGTCTTGTCTTTTCACAGATTATAACTGCTGTCAAATTTCTCCAGAACCCAAAAGTACGCCAGAGTCCGCTTTCCACCAGAAAAGCCTTCCTGAAGAAAAAGGGTGAGCGCAAAAATATTTGTTGGTAGAAATGTGTTATCACATTTAATGACGTCATTATCAAATAGAATGATTGCAGATTTAAAACATCATTAACAGTACCTAATTAAAGCTAGTCTGACCTTCATTATGCATGCATAGCCATTTATATTTTATGTTATGCAATTCCATATTATAAAAGCTAAGTTGCGGCCCCCAACTTTTTAGCTTAATGAAAAAAGACTCATGGTATGCCAACATACAAATATAGTATGTTGCTGTCGACAGTTTCCACCAAATGTCTCTATTTGCGCCTGGACAGCAAAGAGTCGACAGAAAAGAGTTGATAGAAAATAGTTTCTAATGTTTCTCTAGAAATGTCTGAATAATTTACAACATTCTGCATTGTCTTAACTTGTGCCACAAATGAAATGACAGGAATCACCAGTTAGTGAAGGATTGCAGATATCAAAGAGAGGTACACACCCAATGTTCTCTTTTGGTAGCTTATTCTGTCTGGGTCGAAGGCTGTGGCCGTAGCCCTTCGCCCTGGGGTGTTTGGATAGATGTGGATTCAGCTGCAGAGTAGTTGTGATTCAGGCCCAGTGAATGACTAAACTACCAACTCGGAGGCCCCTTTGGGTACAGGAAAATGAATATTGACAAAAGCCCTCTGCATTTTCGATGGAATTATCAATATCACCTTCCAGCATTTTAACCCTTTTATTTAATTTAACTGATCTCGTGAATTAAAAGCATGAAATACATAGTTAGTTAGTAGGGAGGGTTGAAGCGTGCTGGCTCTTCAGGCTTTTTGCAATATAGTGAGATCATTTATACCACATTTGTTGAAATATGACTAGTAAACAGGTTCATCACAATCAGGACTCGTTTGTGTCAAGGCAGAATGTAATTCAATAATGGTTTGCTTCTTTAAAACAGAGCGGAGCTGCGGTTGATGCTGTTTACCTTCCTTGCAATAAATCTGTGATGGAACATTGACACAATGTGTGTGTAGGTTTGTCTCCGATACGCTGTTGTAGTAGGGAGTGCTTTTCTTTCAATTCTTTGCAATTCTCTCATGTACTTGGGGGACTAATACATAGGCAGAGCTAAGGGACTTTGCGTCTATCATTAGAGCAGTGAAAAGTGAGCCTAAAAGCTCCATGACTGGGGAAGGTAACCTGAAACCAAATCCATGTCTGCTACTACACAAGTCTCATCTGGCTCTAATGACTCTTGATATCTCTGGAAATGTCCCTGTCTTTGCGTCTCATTATTGACAGCTAAGGGACGTCCGTGATCCACTGTTGGTTATCTCCAATTCAATAAGGGCCCATCAATAATAAATGACATCATGCCCGGCCACACGCGTTTTTCTAAACTGTTGCATTCCCAAAATATGTTCCTCATTTTATTTTCCCAGTACTTAAGTGTAACGGTCATTGTAAGTATTCCTTTAGTGTTCCTTTTTGTAAGAGTGCTTCTGAAGACTCCAGTAATGAAGCACAATGCCTAGAATACAGAATGTGTACCACATGAGTTAGGTAACAACTTGTCGGATTTAATTGGAGAATTCAGCAAGTTACTGAGTTAATACCAAACTTGTTTGTTATCCTGTACCAGCTGTGACTGACTGATTTCGAGGTTGGCGTGATATCTGTAAATATGCGTGTTACAGTAAATTGCCTTGTGTCAGCAGAAGGCCATTTTAACTGAGCCTCACCTTGAACAATGCAATTATGTCACAAAGCTGTATCACTTTGTAAGTGAAGTGTTGATGGGTTGGAAGAAAAGTGTAATGTTCTGGACAAAGTGCTGACAAATCATGAGCCAATTTCAGGTTATTATACATAAATTTGACCTTTTTTTAACTTTCTTTCTCCTTTTTTTTCCCCCTAAGTTACATTCAGAGGAAAAGTGCCTAAATTCATATTTAGCCAGGCTGAATTGTATTGTCTACAAGAGGGTAAAAGGCAAGTTTTGTAACAACTGGACTATATAATTTGGATATTGTATATTAAAATGTAAAAATAAAGACAGAGAAAGGTACTTTTGAAACTTTAAGGCAGACATAGGCACACGGTGACAGGCTCTGTATTTCTTCATATGCACAGAGTCTGCATTACTGTCCACTCAACCTTTTGACCCTGAAACTCAATCAGCCCTTTCTCTGACATCCACCACAGCAAATATGTCGGTCTTAATTTCTAATACGGTTTAATGTCATATTTATGTAAATACATCTGGATTTTACTCTATATTAACAGCGAGAAATGTCAAAGCACACATAAAATGAAACAATACCATCTCCTGGTAGAGTGGAATTTAAATTGGATTTCTCTGGCTGCCAGTACTTGTGCTGGCCAGCTGATGAAGGGGAAAATAGGCCCCACTTTGATTGCATGTTGCAGAATCTTTACACAATAATCTCGCCCGTGCATATTATTTCCCTGCATATTTGTGCCCTGATCTGCACTGAACGATAGCTCTCCGGTTACATCTCTTTTTTTTGCCGAAGAGGTCCTAATTGTATGGTTTATTTCAATATTCATTGAAAAATGTAATTTTCTGTTTTCCTCCACTGTCAATTTCGTGGTATGAATTGGCAATTATGCACTCTAACATTTCTAGCTGCCCTTCTTGAGTCCTTGTTGTATACCCAGGATAAAATATTGGAACTTTGTCACTTAAATTGTAATATAAATCAAGATTTAAACCCAGTGATTTTTCTTTTTTTATGCTCTTCACAGTATCGCACTGGGGAGGGGGTGAAATGAATTGCATTTAAACTGTTTCTAAGAAGTGCCACCCTAAAGCAATTTGTTTTAGTTGTCCTTTGGCAAGATCAAGCAAATTTGAGTGAGTTTGAGTGAAATGCAATGTGTTCCAGCTTCATCCAGACAATTGTTCCATCCATGTCTTGTATAATTAAGAGACGTGACATCCTAAGTGCCTCATCATGGCACCGCCATTTAGACAGACAATTAGCAATCGCGCATAATTACCAAAAATACAATTCTCAGATATGTGTGTTGCGGCCTGCCATATTGTGTGTGTCTGGGGACACGGGTGGAGTGAGAAACGGACGCACACAATATGGCAGGCCTTTCCTTCTCTCGGCATGTCGCGCTGACCGTGCAGCCGGAGCTGGCGTGCAGGGACGACACAAACCCATGCAACAGTACGGTTGATTTCTCCCCCAGTAAGGGGCATGTATAACAGTTTGCCTTGTTCCCCCACGTCACAACGGCCCAGTTGATATATAATGCTAATGTGTTTGAGTAGGGGACCAGTGATCAGGGGTCATTGGGAGCACAGGTTGGCTGTCTGCCTATTACCATACCTGGTATGAAGGTAAGGGGGAAGGATAAGGTTCATCATTTCAGATATTAATAGGATGCTGTTTGCAAGGGGGGTCATGCGACTCACCCCTCGGACAAAAATGACAATGACCAAGGCCCGCGTAGAAGGTAAAGGGATTGATGTGGTTATAAATTACTCTGCGGCGCCACCTAACCCAGGCCTTGCCCTGCTTTGTCCTCAGCACACGGCAATAAAGTAGGGAAATGAGAGCAGAGTCCCCCTTTTTAATACATAAATGAATACACTATGAGAGTGGCCATTATTTAGGGCATGCCATTTCAAGCAGCTGTAGTAGTACACAAAATGACATGTAGAATGCCAGTGCACCATGAGAAACTAGTTGAAGTTGCACTTAGCTCTAAATATGCCGTTGACCTCGGCCTTTTATCACCTCCAATGCACTTATCTTTTTTTTTCCTTTTTTTTTTCTTCTTTTAAATATGATGTTCAAAATGTAAGTAATTTTCACTCAAGGGCAACTTCATAATTCAATCTATAGGGGACAGTGAAATAGCCATTCACCTTTTACCACCGAAAATATTTTAGTAAGCAATTTTTATAATTGGCTGTCCAGCCTGGGTCTTGACCCATAAAGTTCAGAAGTGCCAGAATTGGAGAAATGGATTTTATGTAAGAGCCTTGCTTCTTGGCCCAGAGAATGAGGGCCTCTGAAAATAGAGCCGTAAATAAAGCGACGAGCAATGGGTTTTCCTTTAAATAAATACCGATCAGGTTTATGTTGAAAGACAATAGAAAACGTGGCCCAGATATGCAGTTTACAGTATTTATAGCTGTAATATCGAGGTGCCAGCACCGTAATTTCATGCCCCAATGAGAATGGCAAGGTCAAAGCAAATGCTTTGGCTGAGCATCTGCTAATACGATGACTCATAAACAGGCGCCGCGTGTATCAGGTGCACCAAATAATATAGTATAATGAAATACAGAATAGCTTTCCATTATTGTTCTTTTTTACGGTGTCATCATTAGCTGTAATTTATGTCTTAAGAAATTCATCTCCCCGCGGGTCGATTTTCAAAATGGGGGTCTAGGGGTCCTTCCACAGGTTCTGGGACCCGTAATAAATTTCACAATCCTTTTTTGTGTTCTTTGCTTTTATATGTAAAACTCAATTTCACCTTGTTCTCCTTTCTTTCATAAATGGATCTGAGGGGTCTTTCATTCGTTGTCGTTTTAGACACGACGGTAAACAGATCAGAGCATGCCACGTAGCTCGGTGAGATGTAATTTTACAAGAAAACCGCTTTATGAATTTCCATGCATTTTATTGTGGCACGCGGCAAGAAGTGCTTTCATTGTGCCGCGTAAACAAACCTTAATATCTATTAAGATGTGCATACATTAGGCCCCCTGCCAGACAAAAAGTACATTTAAAAAGATTTCTAAATTTCAAGGTGAAAAAAGGAAATGGAAGTTCCCTAGAATAGCGAAGAACACACTTTTATTTCTTCCTATTTGGTGAAACAGAGATCTTGCCTGCCTCACTCAATAGTCTGCCACCATGCAGTCTGCTGTGGTCGGATGAATCAGGAGTCCGGGGACACATTATTGCTTATTGGACGGTGCCGTCAGACTGCACGGACTCGGCGCTCGCCTCTTCCTGGCAGCCGGGACCCCGCCGTAGACGACAGACGCTGGCCAGCGTTTGCCTTCAATTATTCAAGAATTGGCATGGGCGTATGGAGTCCTTGGAGCGTTTAAGTGTAGGCGAGAGGAGGGACCTCTTCTTGACATCAGTTGGGAGGGTGATTTTTTTGTGTGACTGCGGGAAAAAAAAAGAAAAAACATATATAGGGCAAAGTTTTGATTAAGGCTGGAGGATTTGTTCAGGTATGACTCATTTGCTAAACACCCTGGGTAGTGAGACCTTTCACATCGCACTTTTGTGCAGGTATTCAGCGATGAGAATATTTCCATTGCTGTGCCTCTTTCTTCTGCCATTAACGTTCTTCATAAATGATGGTTTGTGTTGCCGGTTTTGAAATTTGATGGTGTTATTGCTCCACGCGGGTGCTATGCTCGACGTGGGTGCTATAAAGATAGCTTGACGGGTCACAATGAGGTATCGGGACACGTATGGAAGGTGTTGTGCAGGTGCTACTAGCATGAAGCTGCCACTGAAAAACGGCTGAACCAAAGCCTTGCCAATAGCATGCTCTTTTAAAGATTGGAAGTCTGTGTTGACCATGTATAGAACTCCCCAAAGCCCAAGGGATCAGTCCAAATAATGGAGCTTTTTTGCAATGGGGTGTGGGGGGGGGGGGTTCTCTCTCAGGAGGAAGGCATGGCAGCACACATGTCTCTTTGACTACATGAGGATAATACATACCCATGTGATGTAGACTCTGTTTTTGTATCCTCATAGTCTGAATTGCACTTATCTATAAGTATAACCTTCTGATTTCAAAATGTGGGTTCCTTGTATTTTGAAAGGAACCCACATTAAACATTCAGTTTATTTTTCTTCTCCCTCTTTGTCATTTTCCTCTAAATGTATTTTTCTTTTCAGATGATGATGCTTATTGAGCGAAGAGGGTCTTAGAAAAGGCAGCATCTGGTGCTAAAATAAAATCCTTTCTTTCTACAAAAGGAGATGTTCATATTAGATTTTTTATTCTCCTCCCTTCTGATTCTCCATCAGGGAGCCCTTTGCAATTTAATCATCACTAAAATCATTAAAAAGATCTGAAGATTAAATTATATTGGCATTTGCAAAATTATGTAATACATTTACATCACAATGAAGAAATTAAAATAATGCATTTTCTCTGTCTGGGGTGTATGAAACGTCCACCTGGGAAATATAACCGGAGAAGTGGACAGACTCCTATTTTCGTTGCCTTGGGTGACAGTTAATACGCTAGCAAAGTTTCCGACTCCATTGTTGGACTCTTCTCCCTCCTGCCTCCTTCAAATGAATGTCGTACTTGGAGTAAAAAGTTTAAATCCGTCAGTTTTTTAGATTCAGGCCCACATGGAGATTTGTATGTTACAGCATCAACACATTATGATAAGCTATGGATCATTTGGTGGGGGGGGGGGGGGGGGGGGGGGGGGGGGGGGGGGGGGGGGGGGGGGGGGGGGGGGGGGGGGGGGGGGGGG
>JAOEHI010000022.1:1480479-1520093 GCA_025447815.1 Percopsis transmontana
TTAAATCCGTCAGTTTTTTCTATTACCGCCCCCATTGTTTTTTGTTTGTTTCATGATCAAAAAATTTGGCAAACGTTTGGCTAATTTGGCCCCCCCCCCCCCCCCTCAAGAGGTATGTCTCTTCGTTGTAGGGCTGACTGACGAGGAGGTCGAGGTGGCCATCCAGCGTTCGGGCAGCACAGAAGAGGTCCTAGCACTGAGCCCTGTGGGACCCCCACTCCCACTCCATGGCACCCAGCTGGCTCTCAGCCCGCTCGGTAAGGCCACTCTTTTCCCTTTATGGCTACATTTTAATTAAACAATTGACTTATCTGTTTATTTTATATATCTGACATTCATTTATTGCATCTCGTTCTTTTGAATGGCAGTTATTTAATATATATGAAACACGTGGGAACTGGAGTGTCTGTGACCGCTGATCCTTGACCAGGCTTTACTATATCTGACACCTGGTGTGGATTAGTGTCCTGGTGTGGATTAGAGATTAGTGTCCAAAATCCCACTAAAACACCAGGAATGTGATGTTGTCACGGCACCAGTCTCACGCGACCTCTCATGCCATTCCCGTTTCCGGAGGGGGGGTTTCACCCCACCGAGACCCCACCCCCACAAGCTGTATCTTTATCACCGCAGGAGGTTATGAGCGCTGTCCACTGATTTACCAATGCAGAATGCCCGCATAATGCTTAACCCGTATGACAATGATTCCAGATGTATTCCACCCTCATTTATTACCACACTGTCCTTGACTCCCCCGGCATCTCATGTTTTGTAATGAAAGGGATGTTGATGGGATGGCCATGTAGTTGGGGAGACTCGAAGCTCTCCGTCCATAGTGGGGGGTTTTATATCAAAACGGCTATAAGGCGACTGCATAATGAGGTGAGAGCGGGGAGTCTTGAATGGGGGGTCACGCTCAAAAGAGGGGGCTACCTTTCTTTGATGTCCTTGTTACGGGGGGCGGTGCACGGGGACCCACATCCATCTCTGTCGGAGTAATGGATACTCTGATCTCTATTTCCACACGGCGGAAGGACAGGAAGGCCTCCACTGAACCCAATAAATTTGAGAGGAGATTGGAAAAACGGGGATGGAGGACCACAACGCCGCCGCTTAAGTGACCAAATAAAAGAAAAGGGAGATGGCAGAGTGTTGGGTGGAAGAGGTAGAGATGGGAAGAATGGAAGGTTCTGAAAGGGCCAAGTGTGCATGTTAAGACCCCTGTGATGCAGAGTGACTTGTGCAGGGTCAACCGCCTTCGCCAAGGTCTCCCAGGCCTTTCAGATGCACAGTATTCTGGGATAGGTGATGATCTACCGCAGCCATAATGTTGATGGAGACCCACGTTTATGTGGTCATCATATAGACTGTGGTGAGTGATGTAGAAATGTCAATGGGAGTGGGGGTTAAGGGTTCACCCCCAAATGCAGCGGGAGGGTCCAATCATGCCCTTGAGTTAAGACTATCTTACAAGCGTTCACCTTGAAAATGTACAGCCCTCATTTGATTTGCATGTCACATCACACAAGTGGCAGGGCCAAAAATCAATGTATTCTACTTACTTTATGGCGGTAAACATGTCTATTACATACAGTAACCTGAAACCAGATCTGTAATAGAATATCCACAAATGCACTTACAGTAAAACTAGTAGCTCATTCTACGAAAATGTCATTTATTTAGTTTCCCCACACCAGAGTTAACAGGGCTGCTGGTTGTTCAGTCGAATGTGTATCTTTGCGTGGGGAAATCCACCTTGACAGTTGGCCCAAATGACACATTCTAACAGTATCCGTCACTCAGTAAGCCAGTTCATTTCTGAATACACAAAGTCTCTCATCTTTCCTATTCTCGTTTTAGATAGTTCACTCCAAAATAAATACAACGTCAGAAGGATGTTGTGTTTACTCATGCAAACTTTCCATATTGTAAAAAGATAAAGCCCGTTGCCTCAATACCTGGGAACCACCTAAAACGATGCACATTTCCCTAAACCTGAACGGTAACATTATCTATCTATTCTAAAGTCATTTGCACATTTTCCAAACACTGTATCTCTTTACAGTTAATGATATAGTGTTACTTTCCATTTGTCCAGTTACCTCTTCTCTTCCCATCCAGGCCCGCCAGGCTATAGGTGGAGAGACTACAGTGCGTTCGCCATCATCATGGTGGGCGTGGCCTTTGGCTTACACCATCTATACAAGGTTGGTCGTGTGTGTGTGTGTGTGTGTGTGTGTAGACTTATTTTTTTTATCATGATTCTCTAAATACGCTATGTGTTAGTGTATAACACAGTGTATAAGTTAGTGTATAAGTGTCAGTGGATGACTAGTTATAGCGCAGGGGTAAAAGGCACCTCTACACTGTATACGTCTGGAGAAGTTGTTTAAGCTCTCCTGCTGTATATCACAACATGATGTCATTTAAACCCCCTCTTTCTTTTTTAAACCCCCCTCTTCTTGACATGTTGCTCCTTTTTCTCTCCATTTCTTTTTGTAGTAAATCTGCTAAATCGGCACACAGCCCCTCTTTTGATATGCGGCGTTCTAAAAACTGTGTGAGCCGGCGAGGCTGCCGGTCCCGCCGGTCCCGCCGGTCCCGCCGTGCCGTTTCTCCTTCAGGGGTGTGGTTGGTGGAGCGCTAGGTGACACATGGGAGCCATTACTCTGCTTCTAGCTACTGCCACGGGTGCTGTGGCAGTAGCGCTTACGCAAGATGGCCAGTTTCCTCTGTGGTCCGGTTGGCTTGCGTTCGGGGGGTGTGTGTGTGTGTGTGTGTGTGTGTGTGTGTGTGTGTGTGTGTGTGTGTGTGTGTGTGTGCACGTGCGTGCAATTTGTTTGGTTCACTTAAAGGTATACTAAGATTGACACTCGCAGACATAAAAGAAATCTGAATCTAAACAAAACAAACGAGGCTGACCTCAGCCCTGCTCAGTTTTGTTAGCTGCGCCCCCGAATGATGTACTGTCGACGGTCAGAGAACCTAGTAGAGACCACTGTAACACAAGGTACAGGACATTAAAGTTAATTTAACACGTGTCTTTCTACCTATAGGGTCACACATTGGCTACAATGTTTTGGGTTTTTATCTCTACCTTTTGTCTATGTCCCTGTATTTCTAACCAGCCTACTCAGCCTACTAATATTCTTCATTCTAAGGTCACTTTGGGCCGAATTTTGGCCAGTCTTTTTCTCTCTCACTCTCTCGCCCTCTTTCACACACAAGCAGAGCTTGTCCACTGCCTCCTCCAGGCAGCAGGCTTGGCCAGCCGCTGGTAGCCCGGGTGGCAGGGTTCCCTGGCGGGGCAGGCACGGGCTGCTGTCATGTCACCAGAGCGCAGCGCCAGCCGCACCATATGCCCGGGCTTCTGCCCATACTTTATTTATGCTATGGAGCGCCTTGTAAACACCGCGCTCCCAGCAGCCCGCTTATTAATTACTACGTGTTGACACTCATTTCATCTTTTTTTTTTCTCTAAAAAAGTGTTTATTAGTCGCGCCAGTGTCTCCAGCCGCCACCTGTGTGGGAGAGAAAGCCCGGGCGGGCGGGCGGCTGGCTCCAGTCTGGTTGTTAGGGACTGAGGGACTTTATAGGGAGATTTTTTACAAACAGGTTTTTGCGATCACTCTGTTTTGCGGTTTTGAGTCCCGCTCCACACACTCGCATGGCCGGGAGTCAGTCCCACTTCCACGGCTCTCTGGAGCCGTGGAAGTGGATAACAATCTGGATAACACCCATGCTGGGTCTCCCAGATCCTCGCCTGGCCCAGAGAAGTGCTTGTCATTTTGTGCATATCTGTTTCGCTGACAGAGGGGCGACGAGTAAGAATGCATTAGCCGTTAACGTCAGCGGTATTTGTCTCCTCCTCCACTCAGTGGCTCTCCCAAAACTACTGGTTCATAGATTCATAGACACGCACACGCAAACACTGGCCAAAGTACCCTCAAAAATGTACAACCATACAATTGCCCCTAATTATTAATGATCATTTCCTAACAAAGGCACTTCTTAGGCTGGAAAACCTATTCCTGTTAAAAAAGCACTAACAATGCATTCACATCATTAGAACGTTTAGACAGTGCGGCCCCAGTCTAATAACACATTGCATTTGACCCTCCACCAGCGGGCCTGCCCCCCCCCCCACACACACACACACCTCCACCAAGCCCCCCCACTGCCATCTTTCGCCCCACCTTTCTGTTCATTCTCGCTGGAGGGAAGTGTAACGGCGTGTCATGTTTTTAATTGCAGAAATACATCCTTCCCCTCATTATGGGCAGGCGAGAGGACAAGAAGCATCTGCAGAGGATGGAGAGCAACATCGCCGCCATGAGTGGCACGCTGACACAGACAGGTGAAGATTAATATCTTCATCACTTTCTCCCTCCTTAACATTTTCCTTCATTTATCTGTCGCCAAAATCGGGGGGCCCCGCACGTTTTTAACAAATGACGCCGCTGTCATTTCGCTTTAATTTGAAATTGCTTGTTTACTGTCAGGCTCGGCTCAATTAATTACGTTTCGCTGAAAAGCTCTTAACCTCGGAATATTAATGAGGGGTTGTGAAATGACAACTTTTCTCCCCCCCACCCCCCCACATAATCCACCCCCACCCCCCCTGTCTGTCCCTCTCTCCGTGCCAACCTTACAAATCCCGCCCGAATCACAACCGCTGTCACCATCATCCACCCTCCTCCCGGCTGTGGCGAGAAAGTTCATTTTAATTTTGCAGTGCTGTGTGTGTGTGTGTGTGTGTGCGCGTGCGTGTGTTGTCGGGGCTCAGCACTGGGCCTAGTGTGATTAAGTGTGCAGTGACAGGTGCGGCTCCCATGTCGGACAGGTGAGGTATCTGAACCTGGTTGTCAGGCGCCGGGAGGGGGGAGGGGTGGGGGAGGGGGGGGGGGGGGGGTGCTGGAGGCCCAGCTCTCCATCAGTGTAATTAAACATCCCGGGAGGTGTGGATGAGAGACACTCTCAAAGTTTGGCCTCGTTAGTGGAGGAGTTAAACTCGAGCCTGTTCTCATCGCCAGGCGACAAATGGACGTTTAAACTGCGCGGTCCCACGTGGGGAGCCGGAGGTGGTTGGAAGAGGGGTTTTTATACTTCACATTCACATTTATCTTTTTCTATCAATGTCTGTGTTCAGATATATACACAGAGTATAGGATATCTTGCATGAATTATTGTCTAAAAAATATTAATAATAATAAACCTTTGGGTTTACTGTCAATCAAAATTATTCTGACGTTTGTCAGTTCAGTGAGATTTAAGAGGACCTTCCCATAATGGATTATCCAGAAATAGGACAAAGCTGTCTCTATTTTTTTTTTTGTTCCTTTTTTAACGAGAATTTTTTTTTAAAGAACGTTAAAACATTTTTTTTAATAAGTTGTAACCTTAAGCCGATGACTCACAAAAGCTTCTGCATTGTTTGGCACGTGGCTAAACGGGAACCATGGCAAATAAAAGTTCCTGTGTATAACCCAGGCCGCATATTAACTTGACAGGAATGGCGTAAGATCAAAGTAAACACCCATTGTGTCATTTCCCTGCAGTGGCAAATGAGAGACTGTAAGGTGGATGATTCCTGGTGCCAACTGACACACCAGGTTCCCGTGAATTGCATATAGATGAAACTGTGGCTGTGATCATTTGATAGTGTGGCACCCACCCTGTTGTGAGCTTGGTGGAGGAGCAGTGACTGTGTGGCATTGCGTGCAAGGTGCGCCAACCTCAATCTGATTAACAAATATGAGCTCTTTTATGGTTGTTTTAAGCCCAATTATGCAAAAGCACTTCCTCTGGCAGTCTCACCACCTGTTGTGGGGCTAGTATAGGCCCGTGCTTCTCAAGTGGGGGTACTAGTACCCCTAGGGGTATTTTGAGGTACTACAGAGGCCACTTGACAATTTTGTAAGAATAATAGTGGGCATTTATTTAGGCCTTTTTAAATAGACAGTGAAGATGTTGAAATTCTAATCTGAGCTAAAGGGGCAAATTGTGTAACACTTTACTTTTATTATTGTGTAATTACATAGGTTTGAAGCAACATTATCATTCAATACTCCTTTTATACGATCAGATGCTATATTTATTTTTTTCCTCTTTTATGCTGTAGTCCGGTAAGGGGGTACTTGGGCTTTGAACGGAATGGAACGCCTAAAAAGTCTGAGAACCACTGGTATAGGCACTACCGTCGTGTATGATATTCTCTTTTTGCTCATATGCTACCACACAGGAGTGGGTGGGTTTTCAAGAAAAAAAACAAGGGTCTTTGGTTCAGTCAGCCAGTGTGGGGAGCTAACTTGCTGTGACTGCAGTAGCCAGCCAGCTATTGTAGTTAATGACTGTTGTAGTTAACAGTTGGGAAGAGGGGTTGCAATTACACTGAGAGTTTTCTCCCCCTGCTCTCTCTCTCTCTCTCTCCCTCACACACTCTCTCTCTCTCTCACACTCTCTTCGCTGCTCTGAGTAATAGCGGCTGACTGCCTGGCTGCTGCCAATTGCTTGAACCCCCTTTTGTTAAAGTTCATGTATTTCTCTAGTGCTGGGTGCAATGAAGTGATGTATCCTTTTGAATGGGGACTACATTAGTCTCTCTCAGCAGCCCCCTGCTCCAGACTGGAGGCCTTGGCTCCCATCATGATTTGCCTACAACTTCACACACAGACAATTAATGAATGGATCTTGGAAGCACTTCAGCGCAATCCAGGCTGTAATGGAATTGTGTGGCTGGCGGGGTCGCTCTCTGTCGGCGGGCGCCATATTGGTGACCAGCTGGCCATTAAAGGCGGGTACGGGCTCGGACATATGTAGTGTACATTATATTGAGGTATTTACTGAATAATTTACTGAATGCACAATGTGGCCCTCCTCACAGCTGCTGTGAGCCTCACTGCCTGTCATGGCCTCTCTCTCTCCCTCTCTTCCTCTCACTCTCTCACTCACACACGCAGCTACAAAGCCTCCCTCTGATTCATGCCTGGCCAAAGTCGTTGACCTCATTAGTCTTCATATCTGTGATGGCCGAGGGCAGGAAGGATCACGTTTTTGTCAAGTGCCTCAGCGCTACAAAGAAAGCAGAGCTTATGGGCCGTCTCGAGAAGAAGTGGGCTGTAAACAGTTTAGTCCGGGCCTGGTTGAAAAACCCTGCGCCAGCACTGGCTCGCGTAAGTGCGACATTACTGGCTGGCAAATGGAGCTACGCATCTGGGATGTGAGTTGTGGTTTGGTGGGAGCACCGCTAAGCCTAGTGGGGCAACTCTCGGTGTAGTACGCACACCCCGTCACTAACGGCTCTCTTACAGAAGCCTTGGGTTTATTGCCGTGCAGCGCCAGTCTCCGTTTCTGAGGTCGTTCTCGCACTAATCCGCCGTGTCCCGGTGAATTTTGCAACTGTGAAAAGATCAAACATTTGCGCGCCACACCCATATTGATCCAACCCCACCCTTCTAAACACAGGTGTCACACACCTAGACCTTGCTTTCTTTTGAAAGATCAAATATTATCTCTGTGTTGCTTTGACAAAAGGAGCACCGTCTCCAAGCCTTTGTCCCAGTGCAGGTTAATGTGGGAGCAGCCTTCGCTGCTTCCTGTCTGGTCATCTGGAGTGCAGGCAGGCTTTTAACCAGTGGGCTGACAACCTCGCCAGCGGACCGTCACAATATCTGTTGATGTTAATCCTATTAGGCTTGATTTAACACTTTACACATGCCTGATTTATATGAATGTTTATTGGTTTTCTGTAATATAATCAGCTTGGGGAAACTTAATGCATTGTTTGGTAATACACGCTTGACTAGAAGCATAGGGGGCAACAAACTGCACCCAGTCTTATTTGAAATCATACACCATCTTCCAACACCAACACTTGAACTAATTCAATCTTCAAAGTCAATGGAAAAAGAGCAATATTTATTGGGATTAGGGGGGACATTTTGTCTGGCAGCCTCCTCCCAAATGAGGGCCTTGTTTTTTCCCCCCTTTGTTGATCGTTTGAGGATTTAAGATGCATTAGAAGGCAGTGTCTGGGTGGGTAATGGAAGGTTAGAGACTGTTATTTGATTTAAGTTCATACACTTGAGATTAATATCTCCATCCTATGTGCAAAAATCCCCCCCGCCCCCAGTGACTCTATGACCAAAAAGCTCAGGCTAAAGTTACTGGTTATTGGCTTTGATTGCAATTCTTAAAGTGCATTTTGGATCAGTCTACATCCTAGACTTCTCATAATTTATATAGATCGTTAAATAGACCTCTTAATGTGTTTGAGGGGTTGAGAGGTTTGAATTTCCTTACACTTTAAATCTAAAATCTGTAACTTTCAATGGCGTTCATATTTTATTTGTATTTTTTTTAAATATTAATACAACGTATGTTTATGCTATTGAATGTGCACATGTGCAGGGTTGAAAACTATGTACCTTTACCCAAACCCCTGATTTAAAATGCACTGGGCTCTTTGTGTGTGTGTGTGTGTGTGTGCAGTCACTCAGCTTCAGCAAACACTGGCCTCGGTCCAGGAGCTTCTAGTCCAGCAGCAGCAGAGAATCCAGCAGCTGTCCCAGGACCTGGCTACGGCGGAGGTAACGTACACTGCCTCATCAACAGCTTAGTGCCCCCTCCTCGCACAGCAATAATACCACAACATGGAGCTATCTGGCAAGAGGAGCTCGATAGACATTTTTAAATTAGAGATGGTTAAGTTTCAGTGTTGAGGCTCCGGTACGATATGCAGAGAACACTTACGGGCCCATAGCTAGTGAAGACAGACAGCTGTGTTACACATCATCAAAAGACCAGCAGCCAAAAAGTACAGTGGATCTAATGATGGGATCATCATTTTTAACCATATTGCAGCTATTCGCAGCGCTGGATTTTTTAGTCATGTCTTCATCATGTATTGAGACTCATTACTGTTTAAGTGTACCGGGCTAAGTGATTGTTTATAAAATGCACAGCTTCAGAAACTACAGAACGTAAGTGCAAGGATGAATGTTGCTTGCTTTTTTTATTTTTTTTATATCATCAGTTGTAAATTGCTTTATTGTCCCCGGGCTCTAAAAAAGTGCCTTGGAAAAGAGACAATCTTTGACAAGGTTTTATGTCCACAGCTTGTTAAGCGTATGGGTGTTTGACTGTAGCATCTGGATAGCGTAGGAAAACATATGCGAACACATCTGCCTTGGCACGAATGGGGAAGAAAAATCTGAATCCTTCTCCTGCACGAGGTTTGTCAAAAGCTCATTTTGTGGCGTTTCAGGTCCTCCAGCTTCCCCCCCCCCCTTGAAGGTTCCCTGTGCAGCGCAGAGAGCAGCGTGGGTCCACATCACATTGTGTGTGGGACCAATGCTCTAATTAAACCCATGCGAACTTGAAACGTAGCTTGCGTACCCCCCCCCCGCACGCACGCACGCACCCCACCCCACCGCTAAGCAATAGACCCACTTTAAACAATGAGCAACCGCAGAGGCACCGGGGGAATGAGGGATGGTTTTCTTTTGATTTGTCATCGCCAAAACACAGATTGGATTAAAAAGTGCCTACTTCATTTGCCATGAGTGCCTTGTTGGACAGCGGTAGTGTATAAAAAGTATATTTCACATCAAAACACCCATTAAACAAATCATAAACTCTGCTTTATAGCTATAGTGTCGATCTTAAATTTTCCCTGTGAGCCAGCATAAGGCTTTCAGTTGTCTTAGGCCATAGGGGAAATTGGGAAATTGTTTTCAGGTCGGGGGTGTGTGATCAGAAACACATGTTGGAGCCGTCGTTGCTACTTATCATTCACCGTTAGCAGCTTTCTGAGGGTTTGCCTCTCCGCACCGCTTGCAGTATGCCACACTTGGCAATTATACCTCTCAGCGCGGAAATGTGTCTTTAACCCAAAACACATGGGGACTTCTGTTCCCTCAGCTGCTAAAGTAAACATTTCTCATGCGCTGGAAACCGCTGAATTGCACCGTGCAGATGCGGTCCCCAAACCAGGGACCTTGTTATAAGTGAATTAGGTGACACAAACAGACTCAAATTCAAACATACAGGCGTTACATTTAGCTGCTTGGACGGCTCCAAGTTCTGGAACAGCTCTCTCTTCTGTCTATTTTTTCCCCCTCCGTAACCATGACTTCTTTAAGGGTATTCGCTGAATCTGACCACTGCTGTTAAACGTCTGGCTCGAGGATGGATTTGCCTCAGGCTGATTCATCCCCTATGTTTAACAGCCAGTCTATTTCTGTTCCATTATCGTTACAAATTTCCCAGTTAACAGTGTTTGCCCTGCCTTCACAACTCACTGATAGTTCTCTTTATTAGTGGATGCGCATAGATGATTAGAAACCACCTCCTTGCTTGTGCGAGATGAACCGCCAGTGGGAAAGTGCATAAATAGAGTGAAATCAATTGCACTAGCAGTGTTTCCACTCAAAAACGCTCCTCTGGGGATTTCCTTTTGAAACTAATTCTATCATAAATATACATGCATTACACGAAAACGCACTGTCTGCCGGCAGAGTAACTGTGAATTAATTTGCCTTCAGACACTCTTAAACAAGCCTTGTTAAAGATCCTATCTTGTTGCTAATGGTCCATAGGCATTTATCTTCATTTAGCCGGCTATGCATTGCAGTCCTCGGGTGCTGCTAGAGTTTGTTCTTTTGTGCTTGTCATATTTATTATTGTGATTATTATTTTATCTTGACACACTCAAATGAGCTGACCCCTATTTTACCCAGGAAAACGACACCAGTTCAGAATAAATACTCAGATAAACCATGAACAATAAATGAGTGTTTACAACAGTTTTTGCACAAGTGCGTGCATGCATTCAAATGTGTACAAAATTATAGAACTGACGTCAAAGTATACTCAGAAAAGCCACAGATCAGGAGATAAATAGAAGATAATACTACTACTAACGAGTCAGTTATCTAAAAGCTGAAGTTCACTGGAATCTCCTCATTTTAAAGTATGTTTTGCACCACTTCTCGGTACGTAATGGTAACTTGAAATGAGCCTTTACCTTGTTTATCTACAGGAATCCCACAAAATGTAGCCCGCATCGGCTGCAACAAATTGTTTTTCTAGTCCGTGACACAAGTACGTAGATATCATAACAACTCATGGTCTCCCATTTTTTTCTCTCTGATGGATTCTATCCCTTGGAAGTCTTTAAGCTCAGCCTGTAGAGCAATTAATTTTTTTTCTGGAGGTAAAATGAGAGAGAAGCAGATTCCAGCCTTATTATGTGGATGCCCTGGGGAGGTAAGGGATTAAGATGGTTCTAATGAGGTGAAGGCTGTAATAAGAGTGTCTTCAGCAGGCCTCCAACGCACCAACTCTGAAAACGCCAGCTCCTTATCTTCCAGGTTTAGGAGCCGATAAGAGCAGAGCGCCCCCGCCCCTATCCGCCCCTCGCCTCCCCGTTTCACTCCTCTTCCGCTAGCTGCCTCCTTCCTCCGTCGATGAGTTTCATCCCTTTTCACGTGTGATTCAATTAATTTCTCTTAGATTTAATTACAAGTGAAGGAGTCCAAGCTATCCCAGTCCTCTTGATAGGGGTGGGGGGGCTACGCTTCCTAACAAGCCGCCTCTTTCCTTTTCCCTTTTTTTTAAAATTTGTAATTTTTTTTTTTTGACCTAGTCTTTTCCTTCTCCTCCCTCCAGTCCAATTGTTTAGCTCCCCCCTCCCCTCTGTCTGGTTCTTATTGTCAGGTATAGACGAGAGGAGAGGTTTAGGAGTGCAAGTGCAGCTATCTAGAATACCAGTTGTCTAAAAACACTGACTGTTTTAGATGCCCCCCCCCCCAGGTGGGGTGAAACACGTTTGCTACTCAAAGTCTTTTTTCCCAAAAATTGTGTAACGACTGGCCAAAACGGATAACTATCCATTGTATTGTATGTTTTCGTTACTTTCTTACAGAACTCTTCAGTCGGTGTTACCTCTGACAATGTACTGCATATTCGTGCTCAGAAAAATGAACTGCGTTTTGACATAAATTTGTTATTCAAATATTTAGCAGGATAACACAATTAACCATCATCAACTTTAGCTATTCATGCCACGCCAGTCCATGTGTGATAACACTCACCTTTGATAAAAGACAAAAAGAACAAAACGAACTGCCAACTATAGCCTGCCATCGTGAATGCCACTATTGTGTAAGATAAGGCCATTATCCAAAACTCCCGTCCTGCCCTAATCTTTTCAAGGTAGTATGGAAAATTATGTAAAAATGGCATGATTCACACTCACTAGTCATTCGGGTGCTGCCAGCTGTTAGGATGGGACTGTTTGTCTTCCTCTCTGTTACCAGAAACAGCCCAGTCAGTTGCGGAGTGGTTATACAGTGATAAATGACTTTACTACACAAGGGCACATGGCTTTTGAGGATTTGCATTTGCAAAATTTGTTTACATCGAACATAGCCTTTTCTCCTTTTCCTATTGCAGCAATAAACTGAGATGTTGAGAAAGAAATTGAGACCTAACGCCGTGACCCTGTGACACGGACAGGTTTTTGTGTCTTTCACACTGTAGCTTCAAGTCTCTTGCCTTTGTCTTGCAGGCATCCTCTGCTACCACTCGCATCCTGGACAGCCAAACTGTTGGAGACTTGAAGGCTGAGATAGTCTCTCTAAAGGGCTTACTACTCAGCAGGTAACAGACTTGTCCACAGCCATGAAACGTGTGTGTGTGTGTGTGTGTGTGTGTGTGAGAGAGAGAAATCGTTTTCTAAGTTTAAGGTTTTTAATAACTTTAATCCTCCCAATTTCTCACGTAGCCAAGACATGGACCTGTTTTACACATTGCAGTAACCTACACCTCACCGGCCACTTCATTAGCATTAGGTACACCTCGCTAGTACTGGGTTGTACCTCCCTTTTGCCTTCAGAACTGCCTTAATTCAGCGTGGCATAGATTCAACAAGGTGCTGGAAACCACCTCAGAGATTTTGGTTCATGTTGACATTATAGCAAAACACAGTTGCTGCACATCCATGATGCAAATCTTCCGTTCCACCACATCCCAAAGGTGCTCTATTGGATTGAGATCTGGTGAGTGTGGAGGCCGTTTGAGTACACTAAACTCATGTCATGTTCAAGAAACCAGTTTGATATGATGTGAGCTTTGTGGCACGGCACGTTATCCTGCTGGAAGTAGCCATTAGAAGATGGGTACACTGTGGTCATAAAGAGATGGACATGGTCAGCAACAATACTCAGGCGTCAGGCTGTGGCATTTAGACTATGCTCAATTGGTACTTAGAGGCCCAAAGTGCTAAGAAAATATCCCCCTCATCATTACACCACCACCCGCCTGAACCGTTGATACAGGCAGGATGGATCCATGCTGTCATGTTGTTTATGCCAAAATCTGACCCTACCACCTGAATTTTGCAGCAGAAATCGAGACTCAATCAGACAAAGCAACGTTTTTCCTATCTTCTATTGTCCAATTTTGGTGGGCCCGTGTAAATTGTAGCCCCAGTTTCCTGTTCTTGGCTGACAGGAGTGGCACCCGGTGTGGTCTTCTGCTGTTGTAGCCCATCTGCTTCAAGGTTTCGACGTGTTGTGCGTTCAGAGATGCTCTTCTGCCTACCTTACTTGTAACGAGCGGTTATTTGAGTTGCTGTTGCCTTTCTATGAGCTTGAACCAGTCCGGCCATTCTCCTCTGACCTCTGCCATCAACAAGGAAGTTTCGCCCAGAGAACTGCCACTCACTGGATATTTTGTCTTTTTCTGACCATTCTCTGTAAACTCTAGAGATGGTTATGCTGGAAAATCCCAGTAGATCAGCACTTTCTGAAATACTCAAACCACTGGCACCAACAACCATGCCACATTCAAAGTCACTTAAATCACCTTTCTTCCCCATTCCGATGCTTGGTTTGAACTTCAGCAGATCGTCTTGACCATGTCTACATGCCTGAATGAATTGAGTTGCTGCCACGGGATTGGCTGATTAGATATTTTTGTTAACAAGCAATTGAAAAGGTGTACCTAATGAAGTGGCAACAAAAACAACAAGCAAGACCTCCATAAAGCCAAAATGGTTGGGTTATATAGTTGTGGCCTTAGAGAAGCAATATAAAGTCTTGATCAGATTCTGCTCCCATTGCCAGCAACTCCTGGTAAACTGGGGGGCAGGATAGTCTAGTGGTCTAGGTGTTAGACACCCAGCCCAGAAGGTTGTGGGTTTGAGCCCTGGAGTTGGCCTACCTGTAAGCATCCTTGAGCAAGATGCCTAACCCCTACCTGCTCCATTTATTAGCAGCATGTAATTGAGTCGTTTTGATTAAAAGCGTCTGCTAAATTGTAGACTGTCTTCTGACAAAACACTATACTGACATGCTTGCTAGCAAAAACTGTAATGTAAGTGTAGTGCAATTAATATACCTACAGGCATTTGTATTTTATATTTTTCAATTGGAATAATGGATTGGGAATGCTATTGCTCTGAAGACTAAATGGGTCCCTAGTCGCATATCGGGGTCTGTTGGACAAACTATTCACTAGTTGGTCCAACAGCGTCTACACACCAAGGGGCAGGGGGTAGTGTGTATTTATTGGCCAGAGGGAGCAGAGTGGAGTTAGAACGGCTCCCCCGCCACCATACACACAACACCGGGCACCCCTCTGCTGTGTCCGGTATTCCTCAGATTTACATCCAAACAATATAGCGTCTTCTGAAAATAGTTCCTCTCAAATGAGGGATATCTATTCGATTTTCAGATATGCAAATCAAATCATAATATGTTGACTAAAATGGCTCCAGATATTACACGCTACCCCTTTTTTAAGTGCTATCTGGTTAAAATCTGAATGCATGTGGCGCGCACATTTATGTCAGATGTCTAGCTGAATTCTATCAGAATTCAGCTCGTCCTTTTCAGCTCCGTTGCCCAATCTAGTCAGGCACAGTCTGTCACTAGTTTTAAATGGCTATACTGATTTGTACCAGTCATTAGCATGCATGATTATGTATCAGTGCCGCTAATGAAGCCTCAAGTAATGGTTTCAGAAAACTGACGAAGATGAAAATTGCTTGGGAACCGCCATGTCGAGTGTGTTATTTCCCCTCGTACCTCCTAATCAGTAATAAACGAACTTTTTACCTGGCTACAATGCGTTTTCTAGCAAATGGCAAAATAGCAAATTAAAAGGCTTGGAATTGGCATCCGTCTATTGAGATGTTTTCCCTTCTTTTTCTTTTTTTGACGTCAACTCACGTCTGCGGTTGTGTGAGCTATTCTTTAGCGAGCCCTTTAAGATGCTGCTTTTTTCTTTTTGATCTTTTTGACAAGCTGGAATGAACAGAAAGATACAGTAAAAAAAAAAGAGTCGAGAATCTGTTTGCTTGGAGTGCTGCTCGGGTGTAAAAAGTGTCCCTCTGGTGCTCTTCAGATTGTGCATCCTAGTTGAGTATTTGTTACAGAAATCTGAGGCACTCAAGAGGGTAACGCGTTTAAAAAGCCTTTAATCTCACTTGGCTATGCAGTCATAGTAACCATTAAAAACATGCCTACGCATTTCAGAAAGCTGTATATATTTGCCAAATAAGCTATTCACATTCCGATTGTTGGCGTACTTCCAGTACGTACTAGAACTCCTGAACGTCCTGTACGTACTAGAGCTCCTGAACTTCCTGTACGTACTAGAGCTCCTGAACTTCCTGTACGTGCTAGAGCTCCTGAACGTCCTGTACGTACTAGAGCTCCTGAACTTCCTGTACGTGCTAGAGCTCCTGAACTTCCTGTACGTGCTAGAGCTCCTGAACTTCCTGTACGTGCTAGAACTCCTGAACTTCCTGTACGTGCTAGAACTCCTGAACGTCCTGTACGTGCTAGAACTCCTGAACTTCCTGTACGTACTGGAGCTCCTGAACTTCCTGTACGTACTGGAGCTCCTGAACTTCCTGTACGTTCTAGAACTTGAGCACGTTGTTATTTGCCCTCCCAACACCGGCCAGTGTTAACCCGTCTCTCCTCTGTCCCCCACAGGAGGCAGTTCCCTGCCATCCCTGCCCCCCCGTCTGTTCCCAAGATCCCGTCGTGGCAGATCCCCCTGAAGCCCCCCTCTGCGGCCGGCTCGCCGCCCGTCGACCACGGCAACAGCAGTAGCGACATCTCCCCCGTCAGCAACGAGTCGGCCCACTCCTCCCCCGCCAAAGATGGCCGCCGCAGCCCCCAGGACGCACTGGGCATGCTCCACAGCGACGCCACCGCCCCCCTGCTCAACCTGGACCTCAAGGACCAGGTCCGCATGGAGGTGCAGGGCGAGGAGGAGAGGAAAGAGGATGAAGAGGAGGAGGAGGAAGAAGAGGAAGAGGAGGAGGTGGTGGGGGGCGTGGACGAGGAGGAGCAGCAGCGTATGAGCTTGCAGACGGAGGACAGGCGAGGCGGGGACGGGCAGATCAACGAGCAGGTGGACAAGCTGAGGAGGCCTGAAGGGGCGAGCAACGAGAGCGAGGTGGACTAGCCCTCCCTCTCCTCTGCCTTCTGCCTTCGCCGCGGCCTCCTGCCTCTGTCGGCTCGCGGTGCGCTACTTCCAGAGCATCTCCCGTGCACTGCTGTTGGCAGAAGGCAGAGAGGGCAGGGAGGAGGCTAAGCCAACAGAAATGGGTGCGGCGTGTCATTTCCATAACATCATGCAAACGAAGTGGCGCGTGCCCAGGCAGACTACTTATTGTGAAGATTTCAGTGGGACGACAAATTATAAAGAAATATTCAATACTGTATGCACTACTATCTTTTTACATGTGGCTCTAACTGTCAGTTTTCCCGGCTCCTTTTTAAGTAGAAGTTTGCAGCGTTTCTCCTGTCTATGTGATAGTTGTAGGTCAGGGGTCGCATGGCTGTGCTACAGCCAGGAACCCTCGTCTCTCTGTTAGCAGTGATAGGAGGGGACAAGCTCCTCCAGGGCCGGAGCTTTTAGCCTCTTTTATGTGTCCTTTTGCATCGGTGTCAGTCTGTCAATAATTCACAAGGCCAGCCGAGTGGCATTTGGGTGAAATAAAAGCCCTGAAATTTGAGATTAGAATGTGATGACGGGCTTTGTTCCACGCCGGTGTCAGAGCGCTCCTGTGCTCAAAAGGGGAGGGGGGGGGGGAGATGAATGTCTCTCCCCTCTCTCTCTTGCTCTGACCCAGGGCTGAATCGTGTTTGTGTGCCAGGGAAGGCCGGGCTGTCTGCTCCAGCTGCATCTGTCTCCAGCGGGGCAGCTGATTTGGTTTGTGAAGTATGTTAATAATCAAATGATCAACAAATAACAAATGTATTAGTTCATGTGGCTTGAAATGTCAAGGAGGCTAAAAGCGGAAATCTAATAGTGAAAGCCCTGTTGCATTACATTATATTCTGTGACAAACCCTCTGGTACAAATTATGCAGGGTCCCCCACAGTGAGTAATTGGCGCAAAAACGGGCCGCAATATTTTGTAATGAAACTGCAGTGGAGATGAACGCGTGCCACTGGTGGAAGTTGCAGAACTTCTATCAGTCTGTCTTCCTTTTCCTCCTGGGCTCAGAAGGCAGAGGTAGGCGGCGGGGGCCGGTGGGTGAAAGCAAGAAATACCCCCCCGTGATTGAAACAGAAAGTAACAAATGAACACTAGCCTTAGTGAATCACTCACTTGGCCTCCGTTTGAAGAGAAAAGAAGCCACGGGTTAGAGGAAGGGCGGTCTCTGGCGGAATTTTCACTTCCATCTCAGAAACGCAACAAAGGCAGAGGGACGCTGACATGTTCTCTGTGACGCCACGTCAGGTTAAACATTTCAGATTTATATATATAATACGGTAAAATACAGTAAATGAGCTTGATGGGGCTTTTTTTTTTTCTCTCGATTGGTTTCTGTTTGATAAAAACTGGGTTTCTATGTGAATGAATGAGATTGTTTGAGAGTGGAATCTGTTGATAAAGAGGTCCTTGTGTCACCTATACGAGCTGTATTTCCACAGATTGTCCACGCCGCTTATACCTGTACTTATATCATCCAGAATGTACATACTTGTAATAAATCTGTTTTATCACAGTAGATTCGGCGGTATTCATTTCCCAGCGGTAGAGGACAAAATACACCTTTTTCATTTAGCCGTATCGGTGGCCTGTGTTTGTGTGTTACACTAAAAGTCTGAAGAACAATACAATTAAATTTACACCAACTAAAATGATCCCACGTTACAGTATTAACGCACTATTAAACTTTAGTTAACCCCTCAAATCTATTCCTCCATGTAAAAACATAATAAAAAATTATTCAGACTGTTTTTGGTCACGCTACACGTTGAAATAGAAACTGAGTCAATTGACATCTCAAAAACATACTTTATAATGCATCTACAGAGAGTATATACATTTATTTATAAAGAGACTTGCGCAAGTGCTTCACAGAGAAAGCAGAAAGGTAATAAATAAATACAATTATTATAAAGAGGGCAAATAACAGTTGCAGATTGCAAACTACAGACAAATTGCAGAGCAATAAAGCAGTAAGTCTCTGGTGGTAATACCTTGGTCTCAAATATCCAATAATATAAGTGTTGTAGCGTAGTTTACTACTAGGTTTTCAAAGATTATTTAATCCTAAAAGACAGTGTGGGGATTTAAATGGAGATAAAGAGATATAGCAAGAGGCTTTAGAAATCACACATTTCCCTTCCCTTTCAGTTGAATTTTCTATGGATTTGCCAGTACAAGGACGCCATTAATAAACTAGTCCTAAGAAATGTTGTTCTGGGAAAATAAAAATGCCATTTTTCTTATAGCGATGCATTGAATATTCCAATGCATTATCAAGTATATGAATTTAATTTGTCAAGGTCTGAGTGATCAATAGCGTTTCACATATTGATGAGGTGTATAAACTTCTCAGAGGTTCGATACTGCATCCCTTTGTAATCCATTAACCTCTCCCTGGAGTTCAGGCTAACCTTAGATTTATAGGGCCTACTGTAATAAATGCACTTGTACATCTTGTGGGATTTGCAGTGCACCTCTGCCCAGAAAGCCTCTGGTATCCTAATCTCCTAGTCCTGTCTCAGTCTTGGAGGGAATGTTTACCAGTGAGCCTCTGCAGCAGTTGTGCCATCAAGTTTGCCTCAAAGGAAAATACTTACTAGCCTTAAGTCTGATTAAGCTAGCAGTAACGTTCTACCTACTGAGTACCTGTCATCGTCGAACCGTAGAAGAAGAGCATAATGGCTAGTAAACGCACAAATACAGGATGACAGGCACAAGCCACATGAAGGTGAGATTTTATACTGTTCAAAATATGTTCTAAACACGTATACTGGGGTGATAGACGAGGGTTTAATGAGCAGGCTAAGGTGGTCGGATGTTGTCAATTGCGTAGAAAACAGCGTGCCCTTTTTTAAATCGTGAAAACTACTGGATCGCAAATTTTCATTAACCACGACCCGAACTGGGGCTATAGGATTAAGCTAGCAAACAAAGCTAGACTGGCAGGTGGAAACTGTTTTTCAAGAGCAGCACCTTGGTTTTGACACCGTGTGGCTCCCCTGTTGGGAGCCTTAACCTCATCAATCTTTCTGCTAAACGGAGAACACTCAATAGGATGGTGTATTGACGTGCTCTGAACTCCATTGTTCGCTGGAACTGAGCACTCAGCAGGTTAGAGGGCTGAGTGTCTCCTTGGATCAATGCAAGGGTTGTTAGCCCATAGCTGCCAGTCAAGGGGCTGCCATGGTTCCGTCTGCCCCCAGACATGCACACACACCCATATCTGGTTGAAGCTTCTCACATTTAAAGTCATTGAGCTTTCTTATAACTAAGGCCGAGTCATTCCGACTACATTTTGAATTAGGTTACGGGAAACGCTTTGCAATGAAGGCCCAGAAGTGGTTTTGTAGCGTAGCCAACCATGGCTTGTAGAAACCTCTAGCACTGCTGTGCAAGGGAAGTGTTGCCTAACGCTTTGCATCGTAAAGGTCACGCACAAAGCAGCAGGGGTCTTTGATGGGAGAGCACTTTCTTTCCCCCTTCCTTGTCAGATAAGGCCTGCACTGACTTGAGTGAGTGGGTGTGTGACTGAGGTACTTTGATGTCAGACGTCATGTTTGAGGAGACCTCTGGAACAACAACAGGGTGCTGTACCGGTGGAAATATCCTTTGACTGTGAGGGAATCCACGCTCAGATTGATGTTGTCGAAGCGCAGGTTAGATGCTGTGTTTTGGGATTTTTAGCCTGAAAATAAGGTCACTTCATTTTTTTTACTTGACCTTACCTGATTGCACGTACTTGGTAACATTGATCTTTTTGGAAATGCAGACACAAATAGTGCTTGGTGGCAAAATTGTACACACAGGAATGATAAAGCGTTAGTTACAGCACTAAATGTACCTTCAAATTGTACACAAGCAACAAAAAGACTTTCGACCTGCTGTTTCAAACGCTTAGGATTCCCTAAAGCGGTCCTAAAAGGTTCCCCAGCTCAGACCGGTGCCCTCGCTCCCGGTGCCATTTCACAGTGAAAGCATGGGTCGCCTCCAAAAAGCTCTCTGCTACTCTACTCTATAAAAGCCACTCGCCAGCAGAGCCGCTGAATACCAGCTCCTGCCTGATGATGGGTGTTTGACAAGCCAAGGTCACCTGGGGGCTTTGCCTGTATAAGGCTTCAATGGCGAGGTCCGGCGAACACTGCAAAGTCATAAAGCACTTTGTCATCACTCGTTATATAAACGCTCAACAATCGAGAGGGATCACATTCCCTGCCCCCCCCCCCCACACACACACACACACACACACACACACACAGCTCTGTGTGGCCCGCGTCACTTTTTTTTTTTTCACCCCCTCCTGGCACCGTTTCAAGTCCAAATGGAAAGCGTGCCCACTGGTCGACGCGTGGAAGGCTCAGGGGCCCCCCTGCAAGCCAGGCGGAAAGCTTTACTCGCCTTATTGGCAGGTAAGTAAAGGATGTCAGCGGAGAGAACGGAGGGGAAAAACAATAGCAGGCTGTCAAAGAGCAGGATAAATCTGTCAAGTAGCGAAGCCGCCTGGTGAAGTGGAGAGACAGGGAGGGGGAGAGGGAGGGAGGGAGGGAGTTAGGAACACTGGCTTGGCGTTATTTATGAATGGCCCAGTAATGATCCGTGATGGAGCATGCCGGATATGAGCACACGGAAGGAGAGGTCTGGAGGGGGGGATAGGGTGGGGGGGTTGAAACAGAATAGATTATCCAGCGGTGGGCCTGTTAGCCCGTCGAGGGGTCGTGGCTGCAGGCGAGGAGGGGGCAACAGGTGCTCCGTGGGTGCAAATGACACTAATCCCAGGTTCTGGATGTAAAACACCTGAAGCGCATAGCGGAGACGGGCCAGGAGAGGGGGAAGGAGGGAGGGAGGGTGTGGAAGGGTTGGAAGAAATGGAACAGGGAAAGAGGTGGCTTTTCTAAGTGCACAGTGATCTTGGTATCGCTGTAATACTTCTGCTTGCTGCCACACTGATACTGCTGGGTTTAACCAATCTCAATGTTGTATGCCTGAAATGTAACGACTGCTTTTACCTATTTTTTTATTTGCTGTGATTCATGGTTGATTCACTTTTTTGTGTGGCTGTTACAGTAGCCTACCCACTTTGCCCCCTCCCCCACCCCTCAAATGTCAAATGCAAAGGTTGATAGGTATAAAAAGATGGTCTCAGTAAAAGGGGTTTCATTGACCTTGTCCTCAAATTGGCATGGTTTGTCCTGGTGAAATACAATCCACATTTTTGCACCCCCGGCAAGAAGGAGAGGCACGCAAAAAGGAAAAAAATAATCCCAAAATCCCTCAGCGGCCACCTAATGTCTTGTTTTGGAGATACTGTGGTACTCACTAAATTCCTTTGGTAACAGAAACCCAACGCGAATGATGGACATTTGCTAATATTAGCCCCACTAGAATCTCCCCAACCCCGCTTCCATGCTACAAATGTCACATTGCTGATGTATTCCATATTAAATTACTGAGTTTTAACTGAGCTGGGCGCGGAGTGTCTGTTATCAACAACAACCATAATGTGGAAGATTAGCACACATCATCCCACCTGTTGCTCTGCTCCGTTTTATAAAGGGGCACAGCTGTGATACTGAAACCGGTCTTTTTAAAGGCTCTTGCTATGGTCCCTGGCATTCAAGTGTCTGCTTAAGAGGAAAAATAGCTGATTGTTAACACTCAAATGTCAACTTTCCCTGGCCAGATGGGGAACAGTCTCGCAAATTTACCAGAATAATCCTCTACTTTTCTCATGCTAAAAAATCTATTGCAATAGTATAGTAAAGGAGAACTGAATCCAATGCGTGAGTTAGTTTCCCAGCATTTAACTTAAAGCCAGCTGGACAGGCAAGTCCTGTATTAATTATTAATCTTCTGCACAAATCTGTCATCACAGGTGAATCTAAATAGGTAGTTTTACTGTAATGTGCAAGTTGATGTTTTTGTCCGGGTTTTAAGGGGGTTTTCAAGCTACTTCAGGAGAAATTCATCGTTTCCATACACTAGAATTATGCTTATCTGGGTTTTATAGTCCCTAAACAACAATGAGTCATACCAGGCTGGTGCCAGCGTCAAATGCTTTTACATCTTTGTCTGACCCTGTTGCTGCCATGTTCAAACCGTCATCACACAACGCAAACACCATGTTGGACCATTCCCGCTGATTGTCAACCAATCTGCCGTCCTTTTTGCCTGAAAGAAAACTATCCCATTCCCTGAGGACGCATGTCAAATTAAGCAAATTTACAGCTTAGCACTTAGGAACTTCTCTGTTTGCCAAGAAAGCAGCAGGCCTTGCTCGCCATAGTGCTGCGCTGTGGCAATTCAAGTGGAATGAGTATTGCTCTGGCTCCTGTGCTCTGGGCCATTAGATGTTTGCTCCAAACTCTCTACTTTTGGAAAATACTTGAGCTTATAAAGTGATGAAACACTCCCTCTCCACTCCAGAGACCTCTGGTCTAATTTTTAAAGCAAACTACTTGGAGGCTAATGGCTGCGTGGCCACGAGCCAAGGCGAATCAACCGTTTAAAGCGTTTGTTTCTAGTTTGTCTGTCTGCTACTTGTTTGTTCTGTTGGCAAAGACCTGTTTAACGCTGGGAATGACTAATCGACAGCCATGGATAAACCTCAAGCAAAGTTAAACAAATAATACAGAATGTTCGGCATTTCTTGGTAAACATTTATGTAACAGGACTGACAGCCGTCTCGTTTTTCAAAAGCTGTTTATAGGGCTTTGAGGCTAATCTTTCTTTTGGATTCTGTTTGTGTTTGTGTGACGACAGCTGTTTGTTGACCAAATAACATGTCCTGCACAACGTAACATTAAATCAGCTCAACAAAATTCCGGTTTGTTCCAGGTTACATTTTCTGAGCATGACAACATTCTAACAGTGTCATATACACTGTTCCATCGGTTTATTTATTTATTTTTTAGTATAAATCATTTACACTACCCAATGATACCCGATGACTTCGTATTGAAGAAAATACAGTCTATAACCTCATGGAGGGCCATTAAAGTTATGTGGGGCTGGTCTGCTGCTGTAAAGCAATGAAAGAAAATTGTATACGCATTTTTAAGGAAAGTTAGCTCAACTTTGTCCTGTTTAAACGGGCAAAGATTCCACCCAGTTGTTCAGGTTTTTGATGAGTATAACTGCACACATACGTGTATAACCAAAAGAATGTGCCAGCATAACTGAAAAGAATGTTTTATCTTTGTCTTGACAAAAACAAACATTCAGCCATTCAAAGGGGAAGCAATCTGCCAACTGACAAAGAATGTAGCCCTAACCCTAACCCTGTGTGTTAACAGAAAAAAGGAAAAAGATGTTAACCAACTGTAAACATGACGCACAGGTGTGGCATTTAAAAAAAAGTATATCTAAGGGGGGAAAAAAACGTGAGTGCTAAGCAGACCTTTCTTTTGTGCAGTATTTGAACCTAAAGGAAAAAGAACATTTATTAATGGATGAAATCATAGCGGTGGATGAAGTCACTTTGACCAACGTTATTGAAAATCTTAAAAAAAAAAAAAAACATATTCTCTTAAAGTGGTTAGAAATAAATGTGGAAAGTATAAAATGGATGGAAATTTATTTTTTGCTGATCTTTTTAGGCCTACTTTTGTGTTTGTATGAAATTATCTCGTATTACAACTCGTCAGACTTTCCTATGTGGACTGTATTAGCGATTCACGGACATGATGAAGTCATTTTGGTTACTTTCAACTATTTCGATTTTAATCAGGATATAGTCCCATTACGTGCTGGTTTGGTTGTACAATCATGACTAATAACCCTATTTTGTAAAAAGTAATATATGTATATAATAATAATAATGTTATTTGTGTGTATATATATATTAAATCATCTATTTTGTTAATTTCTAATGATGTTGCTTTATGTTATGCTATGTTTTGGCGGGGTCATAGGTAAAAAAAAAAAAAAGAGAACCGCTGTAAAAACAGGAAATGCACAAATTGGCTACACTATGATTTCCAGTCCCAAGACTATATCTGACACACACACACACACACACCAGTCCAATAGCTATTCAGACAGCATAGCAGAAGGAAGCAACAAAGACACATAAGGACGGCCTGCACGCTCCTTTGGCCCTCCCTTCAATAAGGCCTTGTTAATGGCAAATTGGCTGAATGTGTGTCCAATTCTCTCTTTCCTCAGGGGTGTCGCAGCAGCTACCACAGCTGCTACCAGTGGCAGGGGGGGGTTACACAGCCCCCTCGCTTCGCCATGTGACTGAGGTCTTTCCAAAATAAGCCCTGTACGCATGCAGAAATAGATAAATGAACATCTATTGCAAAGGGCACATATTTACGGAGAGAGGGGCTAAGCAGAGGAGAGAGTGCTGGAAGAGCCTCATCTCACGCTCTCTGCCTTAAATGGGCCATGGCAGCTAGGGCTCTGCGTCTCACACTCACACACACACACACGCGCGATATCATCACTGTCGGTGACTATTTTTCTCTGTTGGAACATTTGAGTGTTTTGTGAGCCTTTCCACTTCCTTCTGTGGTTGCTGCTGCAGGTTTTTGGGTGGTGGTGGGGGGGTTCAGGACAGTCCCTCCTCCACAAGTCCCTGTTCGGGCTCCTTGGTACAGTATGGATCTTCATCTCCAGCCACCTGCTTTCGCTCTGCTCTGCCCCCCCCCTCTCCCTGCCTGCTTTGTGAACTTAATAAAAGCTGCCATTAAGCAGCGCTTCATCTGTTTGGGCCCTAATCTGCCTTATAGGCATCATGTGACCACATATGCGGTGCACACCTGTCGCGTGTGTTCCCAGCCCCAATGCCTCTATAACACACACACACACACACACACACACAACCTGTTCCTGGCACATCAAACCTGGACGCACCAGGAGGCGAACACACACACACACACACACATACATACATGCATACATACTGTCTACTTGTCAGTAATTCTTATTAAACCATATGAATGAAAACTACACAAACATACATACACCTGCATGCTTGTGGGCCCATGAGTCAGTAATGTTTATTAAAAACAAATGTATGCAATTAATGGTAATATTCCTCCAGATAGTTCAACAGACACCAGCGCTGAAACAGACACGTTTGTTCAGTAGTTTTATTTCATTGAGTGAAAAGCTCAATATTTGCATAAGACATGCAGAAACTAAAATAAAAACATAAATAGAGCACAATAAAGATGAACAGCACTGTATCCAAATGGAAACAAGCATCACGATGCTATATCAACAGTAGCACTGAGGACTGCAAATTCAAGTACTATAGAAAGAATTTTTTATTTAATTGTCTAATTTCCATATAAAATGCCTCACCTCTCCCTCTGAAGATTCAATCATGCCAAATTGACTGCAAGTTGGAGATGGCTTTTCGTCCAAAAGTGCAATATATTTTACAGAAATGCGTCTCTCGTATTCGTCCAGAGGACTTTCTCCGTCCTCAATACATCTCACTTTATTTTATACCATACCCCCCCCACCCCCACCCCGTTAATTAAAACAGCAGAACGGTGTGCGGTGGAGGCAGCAGCAGTCTATGCAGGGTTTGGAGGTCATTTCCGTCTGGTTTTTGGTGTAATATAATTTTCGTGTTTATTCTTTTTTTTTTCTTTCCCTTCCCTGGTAGATTATATACAGGATGCCAGCTGGCTGACAGATGGTGATGCCTTTACCCCTTTTTTTATTGAAAGGAACATCACAAGGAGGAAGAGGAGGAGGAGGACGGCAGCAGCTGTAGTCTGGAGGACAGAGCCGGCGCAGCGGCCGTCGGGGCCCCCCGCACGCGCTCATGTCCCGCCGGACCACGTGCGCGCTCGCTGTTGCTCACAACATGTCAATAATCCCACTGTCAATATGTTAAATAACAGGGGAGCCGGTGTGTGTACATGCACTATTACAGTATATGGAATACTGACCTACGGCCAAGTTTGAAAATACTGGCATGTTCCCAGTGTGAAATGTGGACAAATTCCAAGAATTGGAATGTTGATATACGGGAAAAGTGCAATGTAAGTGTTAATATAAGTTTAAAATGTGCGCGTCACATCTGAACGGGAGAAGGGAAGCCATCTTGTTACCAGTAGCAGGCCTAAAAAAAAAAAAGAAAAAGAATGGTCCTGCCACTTATCCTGTGTTCTGGCCAGAGGGGGTGAGCCCCGAAACAACAACACTGTTGAGTCCTCTACCTGCGTAGATGCAGATATCACACTTCAAAACCTGGGACAAGCTAGTTCAGTTCACTCGGTAACCGAGCAAACCTGGGGAAGATAGCGCAAAGTCATGAAATATGAAATAAAGCCTGGCGGCTCAAGGTTGCCTTTCACTGGCCTGAGGTCTTGCAGTAGCTGACTGTTTGTCTTCCCCAGTGGACAAGACCACATGCACGCACCCACACATCTCTCTTAACCCCACTGGGAGAGAGAGACAGACCACCGCTGCGACCTCTAGCTCTGCTGTGGCTATAGCTTGCGTAAGCCCGTCTTATCCAGCAGAACCTTTTTAACAACACAACACTCGCAATGTCCTCCGCCTAAAACACTACCAAGCAGTGCATACTGTACAGTGTGTATCATTAGCATAATTATAATGTCTTTATTTCCAACTTTTTACAAATCCTACTATTTTACACAAGCGCTTACACACACACACAAATGGTTTTCACGTGCACAGTGCCTCCCAGCCCGGTAGCTATTTGAACATCAGAGAACGGAACCAATGAAGTGATGTTCTGCCTTGCAGAAGAGTCCAGGGAGACTGTTGTGTGTGTGTGAGGCATGCCCACAGCAAGAACCAGGAACCAAGAATATGAACTAATGCAAGAAACAAGAACGCACAAAAAATTCCAAGCAAAATGAATGAAACAAATGAATTGTTAAATTGTTAAATATATCAGAAACATCCACGGATATAAATCAGTGTATTTTTTGTGAGCTTTTAACATTGAAAAAAAAAGAATAAAAGGATTTAATGATGCAAAAAGTACAAAACGGATTCTCAATTACTGCCAGTATATGAACAACCTGTCTGCTAGCTTCTTCTCTGCTAGAGTCTAGAGTAAGAACAAAATTATTTTTTGGAAAAAGGTCACACACACAAGCAAACTATGATGAGGCTATTTCAATTTTTTACTTTTTATTATTCATTTCTCCTTTTTACGGTTTTCTTTTTAAAGGAAGCTGTTCATCAAAGAGCATTTTGTTCATATAGTTATTTTTTTACAGAGGAAAATACTGTACAACCTTTTTTTCTTCTCAAAACAATATCAGGAGGAATCATCTACACATTGTTTTCCCCTATATTGTGATTGTGATTTATTTCCAATGCCAAGTTCAGGAGATTTCATTATCACAATATCCACTCCTTGGTATAACACATTCGTCAACATAAACCAAAAGTGTGGCTTTGACAAATTTGTAATTTAGCATGACTGTACAGTATATGAGCATTGCCATGATTTTTTTTTATTTTTTATTTTTTAAGAATTTTATTTAAATCACAGTTCATATTAGTGTTTCTTGTTAGGGCAACATATTTCTGGTGTGCCCATTTTTAATGTCCAATCACAGAAGCAAATAAAATCAGTCTTTAAATAAATCACAGAACAACAGTTCTTTTGTCACACTAACATCTATTTGTGCATCAAAGCAAAAAGTGAACTAAAACATCTTAAAGCAAATTCCCTGTTAAAAGATATATGTCGTATTTTTTTTGAAGGTAAAAATGAACCTAAAAAGTGCAAGAACACCCTAAAAATGTCTCATTGGAAGGTCATATAAATATTAAATAAAAATCGTTACAGAAGCTTAACCACAGCCATAGTGAATGGAAAAACAAAATGCCGCTGAGACGTCATTTCAAACATAAAACACACTCCCTGACGCTACGTCTGTCCTCCCACATCTGAGTGAGTCATCGATTGCTCGGGGTCAGTTTGACCCCCCAGGCTGCTCGGTCATTAGTCACAACCTCGCCCGCGTCCAAATCGATATGCTTCTGACCAGCAACACAACACGGGACAAAATCATAACGCAACGATGCAAACGGTAACAAAAATAGTCTTAAATATATATGTTTGAATAGATCATCACTGTCGGCTGTCAGCTAAGAGAAAAGTGCACTACCCATACACAGACTCCTCAACAGGGGCTGGGGGGGGGGGAGTAAAATGACAAGAGCTTAGCTTGGGTGTTCTGGGTGCTAGGCAAGCCAACGGGTCTAGCAGAATGTGAGAGAACTGTTTACACACCCAGTCTGAACGGACATCTGCAGCTGAGACTGACCACGTAGTCACTGGTCAAATAAAACAGTCACTGGTCAATTAAAACAACGTAGAATAACCTGCAGCTAGTGGTGAGAGACAGGGCACAGGCCAGAGCTCTCAATCTAAATAATAATAATAATAATAATAATAGTAATAATAATAATAATAATAATAATAATAGTAAATGGATCAAATGTTTCAGCACATTCTGCTTAGAAAAATGTCCCCTTGTTGAAATTTCTTCCCTTTTTATATTTAACCATGTCGACTGCAACCAGCTTTTTCCTTTGTAGGCTATATCAACGTCCACACACACACACACACACACACACACACACACACACACTTACATATATATAGTTATATATAGATTTGTTTTTGTTTTTCTTCTATTTTTTTTCACACAAAAAAGTGAAAACAAAAAATAAAATAAATTAAAGTCAAACATGCACGCACACAAAAAAGACTGATGTGTAATAAAATGTTTACATTGCTGCCCCTCGTGTAAAACCGGGGCCTTATTCTTTGTGTCTTCGTTCATTTTTAATGCATAATTGAATTAATATTGTTGGTCATCTTGTAAACATCATAATAAATCATTTTGGGCTGTCATTTCTCCATGTTCTTGTTTTTTTTTTCTCTTCTTGTTGCCATGTGAAGTGTGTCTAAACATGATAAATGATGCCACTTTCATTTCGGTTTGTTCATAGTTTACCGGGCGTTGCGTCACTTCCTATTTCGGTGGCTTTTATTTTATTTTATTTTGCGTTGCGTTCACAGGTCGGCCTCCTGCTTCTCCACTGGGGAAGTGTCCATGCGGTTTACGGGAGCACCGAAACCATCGCCGTTGTCCTTGTCGCCGTCGGGCTCCGGCATCGAGTCTTCATACGAGTCAGTGTTGAGATCTTCTTCCTCCTCCTCGTCCTCCTCGTCCTCCTCGTCCTCTTCCTCTGCATTGACCCCCCCCTCCTCCTCCTCCTCATCCTCCTCTTCCTCCTCCATCCCCTCAGGGGACAGGTTGTTTTCGGCGGGGCCCTGCGGTGGAGGGACAGCGGGGCTGGGGCCGGCGGCAGGGTTGTCGTGGCGATGCATCTTCCTGCTGAGGTCCAGGGAGTCGTCCAGGCCCAGGCCCGCTGCGTTCCTCAGGAAGAACAGGGAGCCGCTGGCGTCCGTGCCCAGGTTGAGGGAGCTGTCCAGACTGACGGAGGAGGAGGAGTGGGGGGGCGGGGCCGGGTAGCGGTGGCCGTACTCAGGAGCCAGGCAGGCGGGAGGGTACAGCATGGAGGGGGGGTGGGCGTGGTGGGTGCCCCCGTGGTGCAGGCCGGCGGGGGACGGGGAGGAAAGCCTCATGGGAGCGGGCGGGGGGGCGGCTGACATGCCGCCTTCTCCTCCTCCTCCTCCTCCTCCTCCTCCTCCTCCTCCTCCTCCGCCCAGGTGGTGCGCCCCCTCCTGGCCGGGGGACACGGACGCGGGCAGCGGCTCGCCCCGCTCCTGCTTCTCGTGCTTGCGCTTGTGGGAGTCCATCTGGGACATGCCCACCACCGTGTGCCGGCACTCGGGGAAGGTGCAGTGGAAGTGGGAGCACTTCAGCTTGTACTTGCAGTCGGCCACCTCACAGTCCACGCTGGAGCTGAACTGGCAGAAGCCGGCGGCGCTGATCACGTCCTGCTTGCCGTGGTGCTTGCGGTGGGCCGTCACCTTGGTGCTGTCCGTGCAGCGGAAGCCGCAGCGCAGGCAGTGGAAGTGGGTGCTGTTGCCCGAGAACTGGCAGTCGGGGAAGCTGCAGCTGAGCGAGGACTTGAAGCGCTTGAAGTCGTCCAGCACCAGGTTGTCCACGCGGTCGTGGTGCTGCGCGTGCTTGTACATGTGCGTGCGGCCGCAGAACTTGTAGCCGCAGTTCTCCCGCGTGCAGTGGTAGTGGGTCACCTTCAGCGAGAACTGGCAGCCGGCGTCCTTGCAGTTCTCGTAGAGGTCGTAGCGGCGGAAGCCTTCCAGCATCATGCCCTCGTCCAGCATCTTGCGCGACGAGGCCGTCTTGCGACGCTTGCCGAAGGGCGACATGTCTTCAATGATCCAGAAGCGCTTCTTGGCGCCGGTGGCCGTCGGCATGGAGATGGTGTTGCCTAAAGACAGGAACATAGAGGAAGACGATGAGTTAAAAGCCCCATATCGTACCAATTTCCAACTCTCACTTTGGACAGACTCCCTTCAAGCTGAACATTATGTTTCAGTTTTCTTTCTGACATGCCCTAACTCTATTGGCTATCTGGGAGGATAGGTCAGGGATGATCCAGAAATGATGTCACACCCGGGGCCAAATTTGACTGGCTTGTTTTACATGATTTACCCAGAGGTTTTGGAGAGGAACTGACACGCTAGAGAGATTTAGGCCAGCCCTTTCCCTTCAGATAACACAACTGGAAAAAACTTTGAATCGAGGTAGAAATTGAAATAGAGAACGTTTAAAGCATGATCAATATGTACACATTGCAAAACCCACCCACAACACAATCTTGACTGAAACTCTAACACGCCCCCTTACGCTGCCAGAAATAACTGTTTTACTGTTGTTCTAAATCCCTATTATGATTAAGCGAGAGGGGAAGTGACAGATAGACTCTGCAGCTAAGTGGAACATGGCACTTTTACAGGGTGTCCACAGCCTCCAAACAGAGGTGGACGTGCGGGTCCTAACCGCCCCTCTTATCCCAATGGTGTTTTATGAGGGGCACCCACCGTCTGAAGCCCCCCCTGGGGTCGCTGCTAATGATGAGATCCCTGTTCTGCGCCACGGGACGCAAGTGTGCCGCGATAAAACCTGAGCTGGGGTTAAAATAGGAGGCTGCTGATGCGATCCTGTTAATGGAGGCTAAACAAGGCCGGAGCTCAGGTTCTGGATTTACTGCCACGGCTCTAAAGCCCAGCAAAAACTAAAGAAACACTGTCCTAAAGGGTGTGAAAGAGGCAATAACATTACATGAACTCACTCTCTGGGAGGTGTTTCTATAGACTGTGGTGTTTCTCAGACTGTGGTGATTATAAATAACAGTACAGTATTTCTAAACCTTTATATTTTATTTCTGATTTTGTTTGATTATCTTGAATACAATTAATAACCTTAGAAAATGCATACATCGGTGCTGTTTAAGGTTCTTATACTGTATATTTTTGTGCCATCATGTTAGCAATAAACAACCTGTTTTAGGGGCGTTGCGTGTCAGAAAGCCTAAGAAACAGTGCTCTCCACCTGAACCCACCCTGTACTTCTACCTGGTAAAGGCCACTGTTTGCATGCTGGTGAGCCCCTTACATTACATTGCCCTGATCTGTCCACAACAATACTGCAGAGTAACCCCCGGAGCACGGCGTTGGTTTGTACCTGCAGCATCCTGAACTATAGGGACGTCATTTTTAACCGGAGACGGAGTGGCAATGATGGGGCTGAAAGCTGGTGTGTTGGTTGGCATGACAACACTCCGAGTGGCTCCCAGTGAGGCGCTGAGCAGAGAGTATGACAGACAGGATGGGGAGAGGAGGTATGGCAGGGAGGGAAGGGGGGGCCGGAGGAGAGCGGGGGGCAGGGATGGAGCCTGAGTCTGGAGGCCCGGCTGAGGAGGAGGAGCAACAGGAGCAGCAGGAGGAGGAGGAGGAGGAGGAGGAGGAGCGCTAGTGTCAGCGGGGGTGGAGGGAGAGGAGGTGGCAGTGAAGCCTTGTCCTGGAGAGACAGGTGGACCAGAGGAAGGTGGAGGAGAAACAAGACAGACCGGAAGACACAAAAACAAGGGTCCAATCACACACACACACACACACACACACAGGGATGGGAGGAAGAGAGGGAAAAGATAAGAATGATACAGGCAAGTATCCCCAACACCAGTCAGAGCAACAGTGGCAGCAAACATAATGGAGACGTGGAAACCCTCCACCATGAAGGTGTGTGTTGGAGCAGCAGCACAACGTGTGTCTTCAGCACAAGGCTGACCCAGTAATGTGTGTGAGATGGTCACTGGTTCAAGGTGTTCATGGAGCTACTTTGATGAAGGTGATGATGAAGCTCGAACCAATAAACAAACAAAATGTATCCAGATACAACTTTTATGTCATCTTTTTTTGCTCCATTTAATACACATTTGAAAAAACACAGCAAGACAGGAAATGACATTGCTCTTATTTCAGCTTGGTGACAATGAGTCATTTATGGTCAATAAAAAACTCTACTTATACTTACAAACATGTAATTCTCTTAACGCACACGTCTACTGCCCGCTGGACACATAAACGTAACGTAAACGTAACATAACGTAAAGAGCCTGCACTTTGTTTTTGCTGATAAGACCTCTCCTCAGGCATGCCTGAGTTTGGTAAAGCCCCCACTTACACTCTCCTATGTCCGTTTAATTGCACCTGTGAGGGCGGGACAACTGACACACCTGCTTTCTGATTGGTTCTTTTGAGCATATGAAGCTTGAACCTGAGAAGAGATCTGATTGGCCAAAATAACAACAACCAACCGGCCTCTGCGTGTGTGAGGGGGGCTTTAAGGGCCGACGCCTCATGCATTGTTCCTGAGCCAGGACCCAATCCATGGGAAACTCACCGGCTGGGGAGCCTTCGTTGCCCACCGGCGTGCTGGTGCAGCTGCGGTCCTGGGTGGACGACTCAGAGGAGAGGCCCAGGGGACTCCCCCCGCCCATGTAGTCCACGTAGTCATCGGTCTCGTCCGTCATGTTGGAGTAGCCCGAGGCCACGCCGCCCTGGGGGGCCATGTGCCCCGACGCCATGCCGGACATGTGATGCATGCCCTCTGCCCTCTGGCCCAGCGGCATCGCCTGGGGAACGGCACGCCATTTTAAATACGTAGGGCAATGCCACACTCTCAGAAATAAAGGTCAAGCAATGTTTCTAGAGGGCACAAAGCCTAGCTGTAAGCATGCTGGAGCAAGATGTATAACCCCTGTGCTCCTTGTAATGGTACTGATTTGAAGCCACTGTGGATCAAAGTGTCTGCTAAATGAGCTATAGTGTATGACAATGGACTGGTGTTAATATTTGTACAGCACAGTTGTTGACTGTACCTCTTAAGGAATATTTCGGTACACAAGTTACAAAAATGTACTTTGCTCAAGGCAGGGAACTCAGGGGACAAGGCTATTGCGTAGTGTAAAACAAGAATGGAAATGTACACACTGTACCCTTATTTTCTGAGTGTGTAAATGTATTGTCCTCATCTTATCTGATGTTATGTTATGGTATGTTATGCTATGCTTACTTTAGGACAAACATCACGGAATGTGTTTTACAATGCTGTCTGGTAGACAAGGAAATAATGCAACAAATCTAAGAACAAAGAACACAAATGCCTCAAATGAATTCCCAGGCTGATGTTGTGTATAATTTATACATCATTATGTGAAAAACAGTTAGAAACTAGAAATGCCACATGATCCACATTCTGAGCATACAACAGTCTGAGTAAGCCGGAATAAAAACTCAAAGAATTTCAGTTATTAATTCCTATGACAGTATAAGAAAGGTATTTCTTAATTTTCTTTTTGCAATTATTGTTTTTTGCAATAATGTGACCAGCGGAACAGGAAATAGATAAATAAATCTCAAATTACACAAAGCATTTCTGTAATCTTTTAGATGCGTACAAGGAACTTGGTCTTTCATATACGTAAAGTACTAAATCAAGACCTGTTTTCACGTCATTGAAACCCACTGCCAAACAATTTCTACTTTCGCCATTGAGAGCGTGTATGTGTTTTGGCTTTACCTGGGAAGGAACCCGGTCAAAATTCTTCCCAAGCATGCGCCTCATGTGTTTTCGAGCGTGCGACGTCATCTGGTGCTTCAGCAGGAAGGAGAACTGGCAGCCCTCTCTTATGCAGTGGAAGTGGCTGTTGAGCTGGTTGTACTTACAGCCTGTGGCACAAAAGGTGAAGGCGGTCATGGCGACGTCAGACAGGAAACGAACGGTTCTGGGCGGTACTGCGACAAACCGCGGCGTGTCTAACGCTGAGGTGATTGTTTGATTTGGTGATGCTTTGAGACGCGTTGGCACGTCCAGGACATAAGGGGAATCGGGTTTCGGAGTTTTTCAGCGCGTACACGTAGTGTAGGAGGAATATTAGATCACTCCAGTGTCACACTGAGCAAGTCTGGGCTGCTGTGGACTAAAACCTGTGGAGCTCTTTTATTACACTGACATGCGTTATTCAATTAGGAATTTACATAAATAAATTCTAATTTTCTGTGGGCCAATAAAGCTCACACCCCTGCAAACCAAAGTAAATATACAATTATTCCCATATTAAATTCATTTTTCAAAACCTCTACATTGTCATCCTCCCTTTGTTCTCTAGTGTGGCGTTGTGTGTTTTTATACTCTTACTGTCCTTCTCTTGTGTTTTACCAGCCCTAGCCCTAATTGCTTTATGATTTCAAATTAAATGAACGCTCCTTTTTTCGAGCCTGCTAATCAAATACCATTATATAAAACCAGGCCGAAATAATTGAGAGTGGAGCATGCTGGGCAGGTGCTCGCATGTCAGTAACCATGGCAGCCGGCGAAGGCCACAACACGTCTCTGTGTCATCAAACAGCTTTGGTGCGCACCGTGTTTTAAACGGGCAAAGTTGAGCAAACAGCAGGAACCCCTTTTGTGAGACGCGTGAACCAACCAGGTAACATCAGCAGCCGTGTTCAGTTTGACGCTGCTGCCATTGACACTGGCAGGCCATTTGTTCTTTAGGACTCAAGGGCTGTCACTGGTAATCCTTTCTGTGTTGGCTCCCCCCCCCCCCCCGACAGTCCGAATAATACAACTGGCAGATCAGGCTGGAGACAATAACCAACTGTTTTTGTTTGATTTGTGTGTTCTAGTAAAAATGAGATCCCTTTGAATACATTTCTGTGTGCTGGTGGCGGTCAAATGCAGCTTCTGAACACACACAGGGTCGACCAGACACGCTGGGTAATTCACAAACATAAACCTAATTGCTCATTTCAGGCAAAAGGAGCAACGTTTATATGACTGGCCCCTTTAAGGTTACCGTTCCTATAGCGCAGGTAGGCAGTGCCATGTTGGGTATGCAAAACATTACAACAAAAGGTACGATCTGTTTTAAGCCACGAGCATCTCTTACTCTCTATGAACAGAGAACATCCAATCAGAACAGCCCCTCTGGCAAAATATTATGAAATGCAGAAGAAATGAAGGAGAGCCGGGGTGAGGGGCCCAGACACAGTTTGTGGGATCCTAAGACCCACCTCTTCAGAATCCACCTTGGTACCTCTGCCACTGACCTCTCTGACTCATAGCACTCAACATGAACCGAAGCCCCCAATGGCAATTCTTTATCTTCTGACTCTATCGCTTTAAAAATTATTCTTCTTTTCTTCCCTGCTCCGTGTTAGGATCAACTCTAGGCACTTTGCTTGCATTTAGGCTGTTAGCAATTCTTTTGAGGATTGAAAGGTGTGTTGTTATGACATGTATGTTGTGAAATGTATAGCTAACGTTAGCCCCGCTGACATGCTGCTGTCGTTATGCTAACGGAGCGTCGTTTGCTTACCACGCCTGGTGTGTGACCCACTCAGCTGTTGACACACGCACTCATTGCTAGTGGCTTTGGGTAAAGGCGTAAAGTGTACGGTACATTCAGTCTCACCCAGCCTGCCGCACTCCTCTCTCTTGGTGAAGTACTTGAAGCCGTTGGCGGCGCGGCGCTCTGCCTTCTCGTGCTTCTTGACGTGCCAAGGCAGCTTGGTGGTGATGTTGGTGACGAAGAAGCAGCCGGGCCGCAGACAGTGGTAGTGGCCCCTCATCCTGAACTCACAGTGCTGCCGGGGGGGTACACACATACAGGTTTCATGTGATGTGTTTCATTACAAATGGAGCTGTATCTGGCCCTCGGTGCTCCAGGTTAAGGTACTGTGAGGATTATACCAACGCCTTCCTTCCATTTCCTATTCCACATATCAGAGAACACTAATTATTATTTGTCAAGGCTCAGTTGTTCCAGAAAGCTCTCCTTTCTAACGTGTCTGTACACCACCATCTGTCTTGTGAGGGCCCTGGGACCCAGGGGACTGGGCCGAGTGACATCCACTCCGTCTGGGAGGCTGAGGAAAGGGGAGGAAGAGGAGGGGGGGGGCATCTCTTTTTTTCCCCCTCATGAGCGGAGTGATTTTCGACACATTAATGAATTCATTTAAACGGTTCTCCAAATATGGGCTCGTGAGAGCAGGCAGGGGCTGCCATTTAGCTTTCATTTGCGAAGCATTCCCTGATTTTTGCCCTATTCCAGACAGCCTTGTTTACTGTGCGGCTGACAATGATTTATTGGGTAATATCAGCTAAATTGGCCTTTTCTGAGAGGAGAATGCGACAGTCAAAATGACATCATTGACATATAAACAGGCATTACGGGGGTGAGTCGACTGTCTTTTCTCGGCGAAGATGGAAGGCGGTGCGGTGCGACCGTGAGAGCCTTGAGTCAAATAAGCTCAAATACAGGTCTAATGGATAGCATACTTCATGCTTAAAGAGCCCTGGGCCGTGACAGCGGGGGGATGCAGGTGGCGGGCGGGCCAAGGAGCCCGAGGCTACGGGGGCGAGGCAGGGAGACACCCACCTGGTTGGGACAGAGGCACTGCAGGGAGTAGTAGGAGAACTGGTCGCGGACATTCACCAGGTTGTTGCTGGGGTTGATGTGGTCCAAACAGTGGGATTCGGCCTTGCCCGAGGTCTTGCACACGTACTTGCAGTTCCCGAACAGGCAGTGGAAGTGGAACTTGTTAGAGTACTTGCAGTCAGTTGCCAAGCAGGGATCGCTGGACGGACGCAGACAGAAGATGTAGTCAAGGTAAGCTAACGTCACCTACAGTACCATAGGAGCCAAACTAACAAGCAGCACACAGCGCCACACATGATGGTCTCCCCCACCCCCGCGCATACTTTTCCTGGAACTGCAGGAAGCCAGGCTTGACCTGGGGCTTGGCGTTCTCCAGGGAGGTGGTGGCCAGGGCGGAGTTGGCCTGCAGGTTGGGCATGGAGGCGGGCATCTGGGGGATGCAGCCCGTCAGCTGCTTCCAGGCCAGCAGGGAGGGGGCCGGGGAGCCATACCCCCCCGTGGACGTGAGGTTGGCCACGTCCACGGGGGAACTGTTAGCCATGGAGACGGGGGCTGCGGGCCCGAGCGGGGTCCCCTCGCTGGACTCTTTGGCCTCGTTGAAACCGGGCTCCGACTTCACCTTGAGGGTGGCCCGCAGGTGGAAGCTGAAACAAACAAACAAACAAACAAACTTTAAATTAAAGTGTTCATTTTGACCAAACACGAGCCAACACTAGCTCATACCGCGTAAGGCTAAACTCCTGTATGAGCTATCCTCTTACTTGGCGTGTTTGATAGCGCCGTCCACGGTGCTGAAGAGCGCGCCACACTCCTCCACCAAACAATGGAAATGGACCTTCTGCAGGAAGTCGCACCGCGCCTCACAGAAGTCATCTGTGTCAAACCTGAACAGGGAGGCAGAGAACACGGTTCTGCTAAACGCTAACATGCTAGCATCTGTATCAAACCTGAACAGGGAGGCAGAGACCACGGTTATGCTAAACGCTAACATGCTAGCATCTGTGTCAAACCTGAACAGGGAGGCAGAGACCACGGTTCTGCTAAACGCTAACATGCTAGCATCTGTGTCAAACCCGAACAGGGAGGCAGAGACCACGGTTATGCTAAACGCTAACATGCTAGCATCTGTGTCAAACCCGAACAGGGAGGCATAGAACCGTGTTTTGTAAGCATGCTCGCGTAAAAAAAAAAAAAAAAGGGGGCTGTACCTTCGCAGGTAGGTCCTCCAGATCTCGGAGGGCTTGTCCGGCAGGGCCCTCCTCATGAGTCTGCTGAGATACTGGGCTGCCTCTGAGGTGTCGGTGCCCTGGCCGCCCTCCATCTCCGTCTTCATGTTGATGGCGTTGAAGAGAGCGGGGTTCATCTGCAACACAAGGCAGCGTGTCACCGCTGGGTTAAGCGCCAGCCACAGGTACGCCAGGCAGATCACACGTGCGCACGGCGTCAGACACGTGCACGCGGCCAGACACAAACGATTTGGCACGCAGAAAGGAAAAAGAGGCTCTGCCAGGTTTACAGACGTGCGGGGATTAGGCTTGACTGGGGGCCAGGTGGGCGTGCCAAGCTTAGTTTATGTAACGTGGGAGCTGGGAACGTGACCCCCGTAACACTGACATAATGGTGGGGAGGCAGATAGAGGGTCCTACAGCCCCTCTCCAGCCAGGGTTCAAAGAGTACGCCAGCATAGTCATCTCCCAGGCAGGGAGGGAGAGAGAGAGAGAGCGAGAAAGAGAGAGCGAGAGCGAGAGCGAGAGAGAAAGAGAGAGAGAAAGAGAGAGAGCGAGAGCGAGAGAGAAAGAGAGAGAGAGTGAGAGAGAGAGAGAGAGAGAGGTGTGGGGGGGGGGGTGTTTAGCTAATTTGTCAGGGGAAAAAAATCGAGGCTGATCTGTCATTAAATCATCAACGTAATGGAAACCCCCGTGCACATTTGTATCAGTCAGAGAAGATGTATGATTAAAACAATGTCCACTTTAATCTTCACCAAAAATAAATAAATAAAATACACATTTAGACATGGTAAAAAAAAAGAAAATAGGATGATGGCTTCCCTTTTTCTCTCCTCTGACTTTTTAATCAAATAATTTACAAACTCCATAAATAAAAATAAAGAAAGCCAAGAGGAAAAGTGTGTGTGTGTGTGTGTGTGTGTGTGTGTGTGTGTGTGTGTGTGTGTGTGTGTGTGTGGGGGGGGGGGGGGGGGG
>JAOEHI010000022.1:1557400-1568099 GCA_025447815.1 Percopsis transmontana
CAGGGCCCCAGGTCAGGGCCCCAGGTTCCCAGGTCAGGGCCCCAGGTCAGGTTCCCAGGTCAGGGCCCCAGGTCAGGGCCCCAGGTTCCCAGGTCAGGGCCCCAGGTCAGGTTCCCAGGTCAGGGCCCCAGGTCAGGGCCCCAGGTTCCCAGGTCAGGGCCCCAGGTCAGGTTCCCAGGTCAGGGCCCCAGGTCAGGTTCCCAGGTCAGGGCCCCAGGTCAGGGCCCCAGGTTGGAGGTGAGGCAGGAGTCATGCTTGAGCATGTGTGAGGTCAGGGGTCATAACACATGCTCTGTCTAAGGGGGGGGAGGCCAATCCTCCTGGTCAGCCGCCCCCGGCCGGGCCTCCTCGCCGGGCCTCCTCGCCGCGGACGGCAGCGTGGGCGTGATGCAGCAGCAAGGCACCATGGGAGGAGACAGACGAGCCAATCAGGACAGCAGCACGCTGGTGGTGGAGGAGGTGTGTGTGTGTGTGTGTGTGTGTGGGGGGGGGGTGGGGGGGGGCAAATTTAGGGCAGTTGTCGCTCGTTGGACTCCAACTAGGACAGCGGAGCGGGGGTGTTTACATCGTCGTGGTGACACGTGGTGACACAGTGTGTGTGTGTGTGTTGGGGGTCCATAGAACTCAATGAGGGACAGTAGGGGACAGCAGGGGGGGGAAGGGGGGGGGGGAGGACGATAACCCCCCGGTTATCAGTGTGCGCCTCCCACGGCCCGACTCTCTCGCAAACGCCCGACCGCGGCTTCACTGCTCACTGCTCTCCCCCTCCACTAATTAGACTGCTTCCGCCCGCCCGCCCGCCCGCCTGCCTGGGTGGGTGGGTGGGTGGGTGGGGGTCCCCTCGTATGTGGGGGGGACCCGGGCTGGGGCTACGGCTGCTTCCCCTTTCTAGTGTGCTGTTCTCCATCTTGTGACTGTTGGGAGGTGGCACGTGGCGAGGGCTTGGTATCTCTGTTTTGGAGTCCACGCCAACTGCCCTAGTTTTGCTCCCTTCCCAAAGCAGAAGAATGGAGGAATAAAAGAAGAAGACAAAGAGACAAAGATGTGGAGGAGGTGGCAGTGAAGTGAATGAAGTAACAATAAAAGAAGTGGAGTGAGGGGAGGTAGATTGTGTTGCAAAACTACAATCACTTCCAGAACAAAACAAACAAAATGGAGGGGAGCTGCTGTGCCTCCCGCGGTGCTGGGAAGACACCAGCAGAACACGCAGAGGCTGCAGGGAGTCAGAGAGGGAGGCAGGGAGAAAGGGAACAGACGTCTGAAAAGAGGCTCCCTGGTTCGGCGAAGGCGTGGCACTGTGGCTCGGCCCGGGGCGGCTGAGGGTTCTCGGGAGCAGGAGAATTGGCCAGTTCACTGGGAGCAGTGGGTTGAGCTAACGACTAGGGCACACAATTAGCTTGCGCTTCGACCAGGAAGTTGGCTAGCAAACCAACGGCCTAGCTGGGGGTGGATTGGTCGGTCAGTGGGGGGGTGGGGGTGGGGGTGGGGGGGGGGGGTGGAGGCGACTTACACGGAGATGCGGGTGAGCCGAGTCCGCCGTCAGGGGGCGTGCTGATTGGTTTAGAGTCGGGCATTGGGAGGGGCACGGGGCGTGCCACCGGGGGAGGTGGGGGTAGGAGGAAGGAGCCTGGCACTTTGCTCTGGCCACCCCCGTTAGGCTGCGGACGGACCACACACACACACACAGGGGTCAGACACACCTCAGAGGCACAAAGCATCAGACAAAGCCCAGAAGGGGGACGGCAGGCTGGGCGCACGAGGGCAGAGGAGCAGGAGCTCCAGAGGGGGTTGGAGGAGTGTGTGCTCATGTGCTCGCGTGCGCACCTGAAAAGCTTCTTCTCTGTGTAATGTCTGCAGAGCGCTAGCATACAGTACGCTGCACAGCGCTAGCATACAGTACGCTGCACGGCGCTAACTAGCATACAGTACGCTGCACGGCGCTAACTAGCATACAGTACGCTGCACGGCGCTAGCATACAGTACGCTGCACATCGCTAGCATACAGTACACTGCACATCGCTAGCATACAGTACGCTGCACGGCGCTAGCATACAGTACGCTGCACGGCGCTAGCATACAGTACGCTGCACATCGCTAGCATACAGTACGCTGCACAGCGCTAACTAGCATACAGTACGCTGCACAGCGCTAACTAGCATACAGTACACTGCACATCGCTAGCATACAGTACGCTGCACAGCGCTAACTAGCATACTGCTGGCTGGCTGATAGCAAACTGTAGCGGCCCTGATCGGTTGGGCGCAGGTAGGGGGGGAGCCCACTCACCTGTCCGCCGGGCTGCCCCGCCCCGTCGGTGCAGACGAACTGCACAAACTCCTTGAGCGGGTCCTGGTGGTGGTAGCGGATGGTGGGGTGGGTGAAGTAGGGGCTGGACTGCTGGATGATGGAAGAGGAGGGGAAGTGCAGGGCGGAGGGGGAGGCACGGGGGCTCCCTGGGGGGGGCGGGGGGGGAGAAGGAAACAGAGACACACGAGGCAAGAGTCAAATCCTGAGTGCATGAGCACTTCTGGGCCAACCCCAGCCCTGGTCCTGAGCACCGCTACACGGTGTCTGCCTGCCTGATCCCTCCCTCTGGGGTCCCTCCCTCTGGGGCTCCTCCCTCTGGGGTTCCTCCCTCTGGGGTTCCTCCCTCTGGGGCTCCTCCCTCTGGGGTCCCTCCCTCTGGGGTTCCTCCCTCTGGGGTTCCTTCCCAGGGTTCCTCCCTCTGGGGTTCCTCCCTCTGGGGTCCCTCCCTCTGGGGTCCCTCCCTCTGGGGCTCCTCCCTCTGGGGTTCCTCCCTCTGGGGTTCCTCCCTCTGGGGTTCCTCAGGGTTCCTTCCCCGATGGGAGGAACAGTGAAGGGGGTGTGGTTTGCTGTCACATGGCTGTCACATGACCGTCTATAAGGGCTGCACAGGCCCTTATAGACGGTCATGTGACTTGACTGTGTTTAGGTGTAGAGCAACAAAAGTATCTCTCTCTCTCTCTCTCCCTCTCTCTCTCTCTCTCTCTCTCTATCCCTCCCTCTCCCTCCCTCTCCCCTCCCTCTCTCTCTCTCTCTCTCCCCCCTCCCCCCCTCTCTCTCTCTCTCTCCCTCTCTCTCTCTCATTTTACAAGTATGTGTGTGTGCATGAAAACACACACACACACACACACACACACACACACACACACACACAGAGGAAGAGAGAACCAATCAAAACACACATCTGCAGCAAGTGGTTAGGATTCTCCATAGGACTGGACACTGTTATGGTGACATAAAACAACAGTGCCCGGCTTGTATATTATTATTCTTAATATTATTGTGTTTTACATGACATGAGATGTCGAGTGTCAACGAACCCCTCCAATACAAGCTATTAATTGCAGTGCGTTCGCACAGGTTCTCCAGACAGATGAATGAACCCAGATCGCTGTGGTAGGTAGAGCACAGCGATCTGCATCAGTCTCCTAACCACATAAAAACACCAAGCGCTACAGGCGATGACACATCAGACCCCATGTTGGCTAGCTAAACATGCTAACGCGCGTGTAGCATCTGCATGATGGCAGGATGATGACACGCCAACAAACGACGGATGGCGGTCGGATCTGTTCAGTTTTCATTCATTAAAAGTCCCCCGCGTTGCCTGCTTGTCTCTTAGCAACGTCAATGCTTCCTTTCTTACGATTGGACGAGCTAAAAATTGGGTCTGGTTTTCTCTCTCTCTCCCTCCCTCTCTGAGCGCAGATGTCGCGGCGGTGTGAGTTTACCCACTTTACCAGTAGGGGTCCTTCATCGCCCTCCTCTGCCCCACAGCCACGCTGGGAAACAAACAGGCCCCGGAAAGAGGCAGCCACTTACCGGGCGCCCTCCTGTCACTGCTACAATGAGAGCCCCGCGCCGCGCACCACGGCTGGCTGGCTGCCGGTGCGTGCGTGTGTGTGTGTGAAAGAGAGGCAGAGAGCACGCGTGTGTGTGTGTGTGTGACAGGTGTGAAGTGGGTGGTGCGTAAAGGGAGCTGGCCCCTGGCCCTGTCCGGCCCCTGCTCAGCCCTCTGCAGCCTGGCTGGGGCCTGGATCCCCGGACCCCAGGGTGTAGTACAGTAGTAGGAACACACACACACACGCGCGCGCGCGCGCATATACACACACATAGATTGAGTTACACTAGAGCGGTCAGAGCCAGCCGAGGAAGACGAGAGGAAGACGAGAGGGAGAGAGAGGGAGAGAGAGGGAGAGTGAAAGAGAGATAGGGGTACAAGCACACACACACACACACACACACACACTCCTCCACACACAGCAACTGCTACTGCGGCTGTTGACACTGATAACACGTGTCTAATGTGTGTGTCATTGTGTGTTAATGTGCACGTACGCGCACATTAACACACAAACACAACGTGCGTGCGTATTGTGGCTCGTATTTGAGGTCTATCTCTCTTCTTTTTTTTTTTGTTGCTTCGCAGGAGATTGATTTAAAAAAAAAAAAAAAGGAAAGAAAAGAAAACAGCCTCCATTGACACGGGCATGCTAGATTTGAAGGCTCTTAGCTAGGCTACAGTGGGGAATTTCTAGTTTCTCTCTCACTTGTGGGGCACTTTTCACATTGCAATATCAGTACTGGAGAATATTAGCTGTCGTGTTGAAGAATGTCAAATCTTTCTTTGGCTTTGAACGAGTGCACATTCCCCCCCCCGGCTGGCAGGCAGCAACATTGCGATTCCACGAGCCATAATTTGCTATAATGCCGTCGACTAAACATTAAAAGGAGTTAAAAGGAGACAGTAACGGAGAGGACAAAAAAAATCAAATGACAGTAGAAGTGGTGTCATTTTTCAAGAGAGGATTTTTGATATGCTAAAAATACACAGGCGTTACAAGTCAACTGAGTACAATGTGTGAGTGCTGTATACTTAATTTCCTTATACCTCATACTAATTTTAGACCGTATACCGTCAGGTGGTTTAAATACTTGTTTTTTGTTCAGCAGACCGCTTTTGTCACATTCCAAATTCTAGACAAATTATTCATGGTAGCTAAGCTACAGTACATGTAACACCATACAGTAACTGCTCCCAGCAACGCAGCGATCTCGATCCCAATTCCATGCTATTAAAATAAGAAAAAGAACAGTAATTATCAGCCCAAGCTGTGCGTTAGGACTTGTTGTTGCATTTATTACTCCCACCAACAGGATAAGGGTATCTGTACTTAAGACCTGATATCCCGGACCTGCCATTGCTATCATTTGAACAGAGGGCGGATCGCCTTATTTGAGTCAAACAAACCCTTCTGAGGACAAACACACAAAAAATGCCAGGTGAGCATTATTTGATAGACAAGGCCCCAACGCCCAGCCAAAAAAGCAGACAAAGCGTTGACAAAGAGTAATAAAGAAAATAGGATGTTAAAAAGACGGCACACGGATGTTGAATGAAGCTGTGAGAGAGTGTACATACTTAAAAGTCACGATAAGCTAATGAGGGAAACAGAGCTTTCTGTTGACTCTTTTCACTGTTTGCTCCGGCAGCAAAGCTCCCTTGACAGTGAAGCTGACATCATATTCGGTTTATGGAAATGGAAAGCAGAATCATTTGTATTTACGGAAAATAAGGTGGATGCTCTCGCTGTAGTGACACGCATACAGCCGCTGAATTAGACGTGAGCGGGGCAGGATCAGTAGAAAGGTAAAACATACCTTAAATAGACTACAAATGAAGCTACTTAGCACCCACACACTTTCCTTCAACACCCCACCCACCACCCCCACGCTCTGTCTGTCTTCAGCGGTGAAAAAAAGCCCCTGTTTGACTCTCTCCCTCCCCGGTTCATTGTTGTCTTTTGGTTTTTTAAACAGACACCTCTCCTGTCATGCCGCGCCAACAGACACATTCCCCTTAAATGGCTCCTTTTGACAAGTGATCTGTAAACACAGACGCAACTTCCCCTGTTCTCTGGCTCCTCGTACTCCCACTCCCCTCCTGCCTGGGCTCCACCATGCCAGCTATCCAGACCCCCCCCCCCCCCTCCAACGCACACACACACACACACACACACACTCCTTCACATGACCCCCCCGCCGGCCCAGGACGGGCCCCGCACCCCCAACACACACACCCACACACACACACACACACACACCACCCCCACACCCACCCACACACACACACACACACACACACTCCTTCACATGACCCCCCCGCCTGCCCATGACTTGCCCATCACCCCCAACACACACACACACACACACAGACCCCCCCCCCCCCCAACTCCATTCCCCTTGCCACTATAAAAACACAAATATGCCATAACTCAGGCAGCCCTCCTTCTTGCCCTGTGTCGGGAGTGGGGTGGGGGAAGGGGGGTGGGGGGTGCTCGGGGACAGGGGGGGCTTTCAGGAAGGTCACCAACAAATGGTTTTCCGATTCACTGCCCCTGAAATAATTTTGTGTATTAAAACCTGAATCTGCACTTTCTGGCCTGAAAGCTTTTCTAATTATTCCTGTGTCCTTGGGACAGACACGGATCCTTCACACGCCAGGGGGACACAAGCTACTCTGCGGCCACTAAAGCCACAAACACCCCCCCCCCCCCACCCTTCCCTTCCCTGTTTTCCTCCCAGCCCTCCTCTCCCTCTCAGCCCTCTGTCTCTCCTCTCCCCTCCCCTCCTCTCCCCTCCCCTCCCCTCCCCTCCCCTCCCCTCCCCAATCTGTTTTCAAAGCGTGTCTGTCCTTTATTAAATTGTTTTCTTTTCCACATTATCAGTTGCCATGGAGACCTCATCTCTCGGATTATTTGAATTTCATTATATCTATTGATTTGGGAGCATTTCATCTTTTTTATTGTTTTTCTGTCAATTTTCGAAACGAATAACCATCTAATTTGCGTCAGCGCTGATTACGTTCGTCCCTCAATAGAGGTCGGCAGCTGCGCCTGGGAAACAAATCAATGGAAAAACATCATAAAACTGGAAAGTACAATCAAGCAGGATATGGGTGACATTCCGCGGTTGCTGAAACGAAGTCATCAAAAAATATATACTTTCCCCCCCCCACTCCCCCCCCGCGCCTGTGCATGCGTGTGGGTGGACACATATGTGTCGGGGCAGATATATTACTATATTTCAGCAGATAATATAATATGGCACATTTCCATAGTGAACAACCCCTCCCTGCCCGCCCCTCCAAAAAAATAAATAAAAAAAACTGCTTACTGTATCTAAATAATTTATGCAATTTTAGCATTTATATATACATTTTTTAATAAGCTGCTTGGAGCAAAGTGGCCATTAACTAAACACACAGCTGTCCAATGGGCTAAGCCCAGCAGATCAATTGCGATTTTTTTATGACATGATAAAATGCTTTTAAAGCAATTTACACAAATATGGAAAAAATGACTTCACAGGCTTCATTTATTCATAAGGATGGGGGCATTAGAAAAAATAAAACAAGACCCTTACAAAAGCCAGACAGGGGAGATGGTCCCGGCCCTAACTGGAACGGACTTGCTGCCCTCTCCACAAGGACATAAAGTTTCATTACCGATGCACGCAGTCAAAGGCAATTTAGCAAACACAGTGTGCAAAAGAAAACATCAGCATATTGCAAGTGTTCCTGTATTAGGCAGACCTTGCATGTTGTTTTCCAATTTTCATTCATTTTTGCAGGGGAGGGGTGGTGTTGTTGATAGGAGGTGGTGTGGGGGGTATTTTCCCTCCCCTTGTCCAGTGTCACCCTGACCCCAAATCCAAGGGGAGGCAGCTTTAGGAACCGGGGAGTGTGGGAAGTATAGTCACCGCGGTGCAAACAATGGCCTGTTGGCGGCTACACACTCCGGACAAGCCTACCTATAGTTTGACTGGAAGGAATACTAGGCACCGGGCCGGAGGAAGAGAGGCTAACAGATGCAGCTGATAATTTAGCATCTTGCCATACACACACACACACACACACGTACAAATTATGCACGGGACATTGGGGGGGGGGGGGCAGGGCCGTTTAGAGGCTAATCTCATTTCAAAGCGTCCTCACTTCATGTGCCGACAATGTGCCCGAGCCGCTCTCCAAACCACGGCTCTCTCAGCTGCTGAGGGCCCTGTGTGTTTGCAACACATGTCAACATTTGACAAAGCATTAGTTTTCTCCCCCACAATATTCGCCTGCTCGGGCCTCGGCAACGAGGGCGCTAACAAATTAGCTTTTTATGTTTATTTGTGTGTGGGTGTGTCAGAGGGAAAGAAAGAGAGCACTCATTTTCTAAGGCACCCATTCTCAACACAAGAGAGAGAAAGAGAGAGAGAGAGAGAGAGAGAGAGAGAGAGAGAGAGAGAGAGAGAGGCCCAATGTTTTGGAGCAAAACACAACCCTCCCCTCCCACAGCCACGGCTGAAACATGGGCGACTGGATAAACACTATTTTATGCAGTGACTTGATGAATCGACCGACAGTAATTACAGTCTTCCTTTCTGTCTCCGACAAAACTCCGCTGCGCGGACGCGTATTTTTGACACCAAGCTGCACGGCGGCGCGCTGCAAACCTGCAGGTGTGCGACATGTTTGTCGATGCCTCACCTAAGCAGATAAATATAAATACTATACCCTGTGACAACAGCGAGGCGCTCTCCACTGCTCTCAACGACGTGTTAATAATTTGCGGTTGAAAGGAGGCAGTGCGCACGGATGATGCTACCGTGGGCAGGCGCTGCCGAAGGCAGCTTTGTCGAGAAAGTTTAGTTATTTTTATTTCTCTTTCTTGCTACGCTTGCAGTGTGTGCTTTCCCCTCCCTTAATGTGACAAAAACAACACGCTTGTGTCCCAAGCTAAACATTCCCACGCGGGAGGCTGGCAGCCCGCTATACGCTCCGCAAGCTATATCAGCAAAGCACCCGCTACGGACCAGCCGGGACCTGCTCTTCCTGTTTGCAAAGCCTCTCCATTCAATTTAACGCTTTGAACTTCAATTGCTGACACAGTCAATCATCCAAAGCGTTTTTGAATATATGCATCTGATGTACTGAGTTTTTCGGTGGTCCTGATCATTCCTGCATCAATTTTAAATGATCGTTAGGCACTGATTCTAGTTAATTTCTAGATTACAAATAAGTTAAAAATAAAATAAAATAATGAAATAATGAATGTGCGAGCATGATTTCATTTATCTTTATGTTTTTTTTTACATTTTTCTTTTTTTAAATATTAAAACGGCGTTATAGCCAATGGTAACCACAAGTGCACACATCAAGCAAACCTCTCCAATAATGTTATTTAAAAGCCCAATTTCCCTAAAAAAAGATGATCATCATGCTGTGAAACTATGCTAGCACGGGTATGCATAAAAAAAATTCTAAAACTAACAATTGGCTGTTGCTGCAGCTCGTACTTGCTCTTTGTTAACCCAGAAAGTGTCGTGAAAATAGCAATAGGGATTACGAACTAAACTTCAAACTTCACATTATATGTATTTCAAAGTTGACTGGTAACATTCCAGTAAACCAAAAATAAGTGATGTTGAATAATGAGCGATGGCAATGATACGACGCCCCCTCCAACTTGGAGCTTCTCTGGCCTGTAATTACACATACTTGACTGTATATGCCTTGGGTTCGCGGATCCTGAGTGTCTGCTGTTGTTATGAATTGGCATGATTTGTGTGGTTGTGTGTGTGGTTATGAATGAAGCAATGGCGCACACATTACGACTGTTGCTGATAATGTTTTCGTAATACAGTAGCTAAAGTAAGCATGCATTTAAGTAGTGTTCTCCCCACTACATCGCTGTGTACGGTGGTCGACAATATCACGTATATTTTCAACAATACACACACACACGTGCGCACGCACGCACACACACACGCACACAGTCGATGCTGATTCTTCCGGCCAGGCTGTGGCCCCCGGCCACGGCGCAGTAAACCGTAGCGGCCGTGTCCGAGCGTCTATAAAGCACAATTATGGAGGAGCTGGGCTGAATAATTTAAAAAGCATAATTATTGACCTCTTGTCTAAATTCCTCTGAAAGGTGCATTAAGATATAGGAGGAGGAGCGCGGGAGGTGGAAGTGGAAACGAGGGGAGGGGAGGGAGGGAGAGTGTCTCCCCAGGCCTCCCTAATGCACTCTCCTGCTGTACTCTAACTTCCTGTGGACCCCTAATGTGCCCGCCGCTCTGGCCTGGTGAGGGCTGCAGTTAATGAGGCCCCTGTTTCTGAAACGAAGTATCTCTGAAACCATCAACACACATTACTATCAAACTACTGGCCACGTGCACGCGCACGCACACGCACACGCACGCAGACATCCAGACACCCCTCCCCACCCCTCCCCACGCCGGCACATGTTCTGGACGTTGGACCAGACTGGGGGGTGGGGGGTGGGGCGATTTGAGGGTTAACTGTCCCTTAGGGGCCTATCAGTGAGCTGGGCAGCCGTCACTGCTGGTGTCCCTGGTTCCAATTGACAAGCGGGCCCTGAAAGATTAGCGGCAAGTCAAAATGAACCGACAATTAAAATAACCACTTCTGTACATTTTGTAATTTTGCACTTGTGTGTTTGTATATACTGTACAGTATATGTGCACATATGCTTCTGGATTCGAGTAAACCACTTAAAGTGTGTATGTTATGTGTCTGCGTTCGTGAGAGGTGTGTGTGTGTGTGTGTGTGTGTGTGCTTGTGCGTGTGTGTGCTTGTGCGTGTGTGTGTGTGTGTGTGTGT
>JAOEHI010000022.1:1588005-1598532 GCA_025447815.1 Percopsis transmontana
TGCCCCCCCCCCTCTCTCTCTCTCTCTCTCTCTCTCTCTCTAGCACGCGCACTACCACTCTGCCAAAACCAGGCACCAACACACACATTGCCTCGCAAAACGTCAATCAAACACTCGGTGCGGACCATAAAATTACACAAACGTATACATTGCGATTAACTGACGGATTTTACACTGTTTTACAACGCTTTAATCATTATTGTTTGATGGAGTTGCATTTAAAAAATAATCTATCTGCATTTATTTTTTTCAAGCAGGGAAAATAATTGAAACAAAAGGGCTGTTTTTTTAAAGGATTTTTTAAAAATAAAAATATTAACATTTTTGACATTTAAAAATTAATCAAAAATAAAGTAGAATCTAGATCCTGAATATTGATATTTGTTTCATATTAAATCTGACGCAAAAGTTGTGAATGAGGAAACTAGCTGAACTCAAAATAAATAAATTAAATTGACTTGATTGATTATATATAGATATAGATATATATCTATATCTATATATATATATATATATATATAAACGGTATGCTACTGATAAGTTAAGAATATATTCAGTCGTCATTTGAATAAGGAATATTTCCCCTTTTTTGTGAATATGTTTAATATGTTTTCTTTGGTTGACAAGGCAATACTAATAACCTCATTGATAGAAAGCACTCTTCCCTGACACGAATATCGGGACTCCCCAAGGGGAAATCGGCATAAAAGAGGTTAAAGACAATAGCTCGCTTTTTCCTCCTCTCCAAATGTCTCCCTGTTAAATTTATTTCAAAACTCAGTTAATCTGCGTACACAACATTCCCATTAGCATAGTCCAACCCCCTAATAAAAATTCCAGCTAGTTTAATTAAAAAATGTAAATTTACTGTCATCCAAGGAGCGGCAGAATTAGGACAGCAACAGCATTTTTTTATTGCTGAAGACATCGAATTGATTCTGGTTATTGCTAAATTGTGATAAAAGGTTATTAAGGGCCTTCTGACCAGGGCTTGTTTTTCCTCCCTCATTCCGTGCCGGTTTTGTAGATGGGCCATAAAAGGTGGAGCGGGCCACAATGGGTTAATGAGATAACTCACTGGAGGAGAAGGCAATCAACACTATGACTCACAGGAGAGGAGAAAAACATTTTCCAAGCTGACAAAAAAAGTTTGAAATTAGGGTGTGTCACGACAGCAGTTGGACTTGTGTACTGTTATTTTAAACTCTCCTACAGGATCGCTAAAGTAACCGGTCGCATAATAACCGTGGCCTCAGGTCTCTCTCCCATCTGTTTGTGCAATGCTGCGGTCAGAGTGGTCTACTGTAGTTTGTCTGAGAGTTATATTTAATAAGAAACATCACCTTTAAATTGCATGTTATTTGCAATTCATTTTGGCATATACAATTTACAGAGAAAGAGAGGCTAAATAGTGTCAATTTGCATCACAGGACAAAATAAAGGTGAGAAAACTACATTTTTGTTCAGCAGCTTTGAAGACTGACAGTGCATGAAGCATGGCTAAACACTAAATCTAATCTCAAACAGACGTCTGTAACAACATAAAGATTACATTAATTTAGAATTTAAAAGGTTCTTCTTCCAAAAAAATAAGATGCCACAAAAAAAAATTTCTGAGCATTGTTTCAATATTTTTTTAAGTATTTCAAATACAACTTTAAAAAATCATCTTGAAAAATAACCCTTCTGGTATTTATAGAACCCTTTAAAACAAAGTAATGAAACACAAGACATAAATATCTTTGTGAGCCCATGACTCAAGAAAAAAAGTTATGTACTTATATTTAGCTATGATGCAAAATATTAAATTACGCAGAAAAACACACACTCGTGCATAATGGGAGGACTGCAAAGTGCATGCATGAGCAAACACGCAAATACACATGATCATACAGAGACAGGGTGAAATAATATGATATGGGATGACAAACACCCACCATATGAACGTGTAGCGCGCCTTATTTTAAAGCACACACCAAGCCGTTCGTACCAGTAAAGTGACTAGGAGAGTGACGCTCGTAAGTACGACATGCAATCCAATTACATTAAGACAAGTTTGTCCTCTGCAGAGAATGACCAAATGTTAGCTAATGAATTCAAAACAATTTGAAACAGTCAGTCCAATATACCTCGCAATACTGTCTAGATTACTGAGGAGTAATGTTGCTTTTATTGTAAAAAACAATTGAAGAAACGCTGCGCTACATTTTTATGTGCAGCGTGTTATATTTTACCATGCTGCACACCTGTACGTATGACTAATTAGAACCACCTGAAAACACGTTATCACTGTCACTGCTCCTGCTCCCTTTACATGTCTGACAACACAAGCAACACAACAGTTTGTTTGCTTTGTCCCCTTGGCAACACACCCTTAGGCCGTTCCAGGCACCCTAATGACATTGCCAATACCTATGAGGGCGAACGAATAGCCTACCTGTATTTCCCCAGTACCAGACGCAAGCTTATTCATAAACATGTAATTAAACCAAGGGACCACAAACAATGAAGGAGAAAAAAAAAGGAGATGAATAGAGAAAATGGTAACACACGGGACAGAAATACACTTTGACTCTTGCAAGAGAAAATGAAACTTGCTTGGTGAACTTTTCACGTGCGTTCTCGGCTCAGTACTAGCAGTTATGTGGCGCTAGAGAAGTAGAAGATCATATTTGATACTGCAGCCCCCCCTCAGGCACTGTCAAAGAGCTATAAATAAGGGTGCAGCTACGCACGGGTCTATCTGGACGCTGGTAGATAGTTTAATCATGCCACTTCCCCCCTTCTGTATATTTAGTCAGTGATAAAGGCACTGTCAACTGTCAACTAATAAAAAACGTATTTGACAGAAAGAAGAAGCGTACTCACCATATTCAGGGAAGTCGAAGTTAAATCCTCTCAGACATGTAACTTTCATAATATTACTCAACTCTGTTAGAAAGTCATTAGAATGGTGGTGGTTGGAAGCGGCAAACAAAGCGGAAAAAGTAACTAGATGAAAAAAAAAGCCTTCCTTCAATCATGCACTAAACTCCTTGACATGTAAACTGTCAATAGTTTGTTGCTGAGATAATGCCGGCTGCCACGAGCGGATTTGATTGGCAGCTTAGGGTCTGGCCCCTCCTTCCTGTGGTTTGACGGGGGGTAGGTTAAAGAATACGGAGCCTCCCCCTTGCTCGCTCTCGCTCTCTCTCTCTCTCTCTCACTGTGTCGCTCTCGCGCACTCTCTCTCTCGCGCGCGCGCGCGCACACTGGCTCTTGTGCGCCGGCTCTCTCCCTCAGCTCTGTCCGTAGACACACACACGCGCACACTCATACACGCGCGCTACCGGGCTGTGGGTGATGTTGTCTGAATAGGCTGATAGGAAATGATGGCAGAGGCACCGGAGCAGTATTTTCCCTCCCTCGGTGGGCTGGCCTTTCTCATCTTTGTGGTCCTCTAGCCTTTCTCTTGGGGTGGAGCCTTTTCTGCCTCTATTCAAATTAGGGAAGCGCAACATTAAAACAAGGTTTGGAAAGGAAAATATTGTATATTTGTTATAGATTTATTACATTTTATGGGGGGGGAAATTTTTACTTAAAAAAAATACCGGTAAAACTTATTGTGATATATGTAAGATAGATATATATATTTTATTCTTTTTTTATTACTAAGCTATTAATTTAATATTGCATACAATGCATTCAATGTTTTATCATTTGACACAAATGGAGTCACCTCGCATTTAAAAAACTGACCATAGCAATACACTACTGTTGATAAAACAAAGTATCTATTTCAGGTATTCCTGTAAAATAAAGACCTACTGTATAGACTTTCTTTTTCAGCCCTATAGCATATACTTTCTTTCCCCTCTCTCTCTCTCCCTCTCTCTCCCTCTCTCTCTTTGTGCCTGTGTTCTCTCCCAAGCCCTCCCCCCTCCCTCCCACTGATAAGGTATCAGTTTTCAATGTAATTTCAGGTGAAATGATAAACGACAGCCGTTACCAGGTGACAATGAATACTTTATAAGACAAACCCCTTATTTGCCTGGCAGTTTCTTCCGCGGTGACATGCAAAGTGCCTCTGGACCTTTTGCACATAATGACCATATAAATATGGTTCTATGTAAACAATGTGGAATTTACAAGGGACCGACACAAAATATCATCAACAGCATAAAAAGGGGCCAAACAAAGAGCAGTCTTTGGCTAGTCCTGACACTGAGTATTTACACACAGGTAGAAAAGAGGAAATTAACATGTTTATGGTTATGAACCATAATGCTACGATATGAGTCAAGACATCAGTTCCTGCCTGCTGGCAGCAAAGTCCAAAGTATGTACTGTACATAAAACTGGTTTTGGTTGATTCTGAAATTATGATGACTCATCCTGGTTAATAATGAATAAAAACTGCCACAGTCTCCTCCTCCAAAAACCACATAAAGGAAAATGTCCTTAAAAGAGTTTCTATCAAAAGGTTCCACCCTTGACCTAACATTGCACAGTAAATACTACTGCAGTATCTTGTTAGCTGTCAGATAAAAGTCCAAATACTTTTATACAAGGCTGGATTAGGCGAGCAGACAAAAAAAGTGTGTTAAGCTTGTTAAGGTCTTTGTTTGAATCTTTTTTATCAAAATGTCGGCTAAAAAAATCAAGAATAAATTGTAAAATAAAAAGATTAGGGTGAACTAATGTATTTGTTGGGTGGATTACTGTAGCAACGGCTTGTGAAGTCTGACACCCATATGGCTCATTAGCCAAAAACAGTTTAAGCTAAACATTCATCTCGTCATACACTTCTAATAGGTGTATTCACTTATTCCATATACTTCACTTTAATAATAAAGTAAAGTAAAATAATAATGTATTGAAAATATATTTGTAATATTAATTCATAATAGTTTAAAACCCGTAAGCACCCTTGCAAATTACCGGCTAAGCTGGCTTTTACAATGAGAAACGTGTTAAAAGTATAAAACAGCTGTCGACAACAAAGCACTCGGATACTATGTACTGTATCATTATCTACACAAGCCAAAACACCACTACAGTGTGTCTAAATATGATATCGGGAGGCGGGTTTACAGGAGGGAGGATGGGAAGTCCACGCATTATACTGTAGGGCCTCGGGCAGACATCTTTAGGGGAAAAACCTTTATTTCTCCAAAAGAGCGGTGGGGGCCATTTGTTTGATGTGGCTGCCGGCCATTGTATGGAGCACACTGGAGAATGTGGAGGGCAAGGTGGAGAGTATATTTGTGTGTGTGTGAGTGTGCGTGCGCGGACAGTTGTGCGCGTGACATGGCGGGGGTACATCAGTCAAAAGGGCCGCGGGGCCAGACGTTTGGCCGCCCCCGACAGTGCACGCCAGGGGGTGCTGGTCTGGTGCAGGGCCCATTCTGAGCACTCCGTTCCCTGGGACAAAAGCCGGGGCCCGGTTGAAAGATGTGAATTCAGGGGCTTTTGTGCCCAAAGCCCAGAGACACGCAGAGTGAGAAATCTGACCTTTGCACAGAGTCAGATAGTGTGTTTGAAGCCCTCTTGCTCTCCCTGGCAGTGCAGGGCAAAGAGTGAGCCGGAGGGTGCGTGTGTGTGAGTGGGTGGGTGGAGCGGAGAGGAGGGGAGGGGAGGAGAGAGGAGAGGAGAGGAGGGGAGAGGAGGGGGCAGCTTGGGGTTTACAGGAAGATGGAGGAGCGTGTGACGGAGCTCCTCTGTGACCAACTTTGAAGGCAACACATTTAAAGAGTTTGCGTTCTTGCCAGAGCGCGGACACTCCTCATTTCTTGCCAAACAGACAGGAAATTGAACGTGTAAAAGCGTAATTCAGACGCCAGGGCTTTACAAGTGGGGTACGACAGGAGTTCACCGCCGTGCTGTTCTGATGCTGACTGCGATGTAGGCTATTATTCCTTCTCACGTCTGTTTATATTACGTTTTATATATATATTTCTTTTTTTCTTTTTTTCAAGCAGGGCGCAGGATGAATATTAAGCGTACCTACAGATGTACAGAAAGTAACGCTGATGACAATGCACTGCAACTTGATGGCCATCATTGGCATCACTGACAATGATAATCCTTTAGTTTCTCATTTGATGTCCACAATTACACGATGTGCACAGCTGCGTACAGTACATACATGAAGACATTTCAAAAGGTATGGCCCAGCCGCACGGCAGATATACTGTATACTTGGCAGTAATTAGCGTGGCGCTCGCATGAGGTAATGTGTGTTTGTCAACATACTCTAAAATCATTCAGCGTTTATGATATTACGTGAGTTATGATATAGCTTGTTGCTTGGCAGCGGTGTGCTGAGAGCAGAGATTTTCTAGATAGAACAGGCCTCGATGTTTTCTAGTCGTACATTTTTCTTGACACCGCTTTCATCCCCCAGCCATAATCATCATATCTGCCCCATTGCTCTCCCGGATGCAGACATCCATAATGCAATCTTCCTAATTTTGATCCCGCGCAATCTGGTTTTTAAAAGGGAAGAGGGAAAAAAGGGGACATATTTCTGAAGGCCCGCTCCGTAATCACTTTAGACAGATAGCCTTTCCCATCGCAGATGAGCAAATATTTGTAAACCAGCTATCTAATGGAAAATTATAGTGAAATTAGAGTGAAATTCATGACAGAGAAATCTGATTATCTGTAATTCTATTATGCCATCTTAGCCCACACAGCATATTTTTGTAGAGTTTTTTTTCATAAATACCTATGCCAGGGGTCCCACTAATCAAATAAAATTGAAATTCATCTTCTCATTAAATTCAATTAGTGCAATTTCTAAAGCCTAACAAAGATTTTAATTACTAAATTATAAAATTCTCCCTAGCCAAATTGGGGAGAGAAAAAGTGCATCCCCTGCATCGGAAAAACAAACCCATGAAAGGAAATTGTTGATCAAAAAAGATACCCAGGGAAAATAACATTAGGGAGGGCGCTGGGGCCCTTATTCAGCGAGTCTGGGCGGGGAGTGACGTGTGCCAAGCGCTAGGGCTCCTGGGCCGGAGGAAATGAACTTAGCCGAGGTGCTCTCTGTCTCTAAATGTCTGCCCTCCGAGTTATTACGCCGTAATTGACTAATTGACACCTTAATTTCATTTATGGGGCTCCTGTGTTCATAAGGCAACCTCTGGGTGGGGCAGTGGTCGCGGGGCGGAGAAGAACACGGCGGTGCCCAGGACCAGCGCCCAGGACAGCAGGTAGGGCCTGAGGCCTTCAGAACCTCTCCTGGGCAGATGACGATTATACATTTGATGATGAAATGGTCCGAGGGAACATACTGACTTAGCAGAGGCTTAAGGAGCATCACACTTCCATGTTTAAATCCCCTCCCTGATTTATGCTGATGGGTACACGCCACGCATGTCCGGCCCTGCAATCTGTCACTAGCTACTCATCTGACCTCCTTGAGGGTCGAGGAGAGCGTTTTTGAGAGATAATGCTCTTAGAAATACAAGTGACCAATGAGGATTCCAGGAAGGGACAATAAGTGATCATAAAATAATTGCGTGCTCGTGTACGTGTATATTTGCATCAAGCAAATATACACGTACAGAAATATGCTATTTTCTTCCTGGTGACATGGCACATTAGCCTAGTTAATCTGTTAGATCCTTCAACAGCCTCTTGTAAAACCATTTTCTTTTTATCATATAGTTTTTTTATTTCTATACATGTGTACATACAATGTATATCCAGCGTGTATGCATTTGTTTCTGGATATTTTCCAGTTTATACAGCGCACAAACCTCAGCCAAGGCAAATTCCTCGTATGTGTAAATGTACTCGGTCACAATGCTAATGGGACTGCGATAGGGTCTGAGGTCAACCACCAGGACCATTTCCCAGCCACCCCCTGCTCCTAGCCAGTGGGCTGCTAAAACAACAGCTCAGCACCCAGCACAGACTACAAAGCTCCGTTTGAATGGGCACCTGCTGCTGTTATTCACTTTGGGCTCTTTAGCAACTCTCTGGGCCTGTTTAAAAAGAAAGAGCACCTCCAGGCCGAACCGCTATGATGGATTATTTAAGTATGATGTCTAATTGTTTCATGGTACACGTCTTGTATCTGGAAGGTAAAAGGTTGTGTGTGTGTGTGTGTGATGGGGACTATGGAAAGGTCTCTCTAGTGTGGAATGCGGGCAGCCTAATGCCTGAAGTGGCTGGGTAAATATGACCAAACTGAAACTTTAATCTGCTTTTTCCATACTCAAGCTGGCCGGGTATTAACGATAATCTCTTTTGTGTGTCATATGGCGGGAGATATAGATGGAGCTAATTTTTAGAGACAAATCTGATATTTGTCAACTGGTTGAAAAAAACCTGGGGATTTTCTCCTAATCCTACCTCCGATGTGAAGCTGCGTTAACAGCAAAATGCAGATGGTGTTCAGAAAATGCTCAGTGACGAGCGCACTACATACGGGCTGGTCTCGCTAGGGCTCAACCCAACCTGCAAATAGCTAACGTGTCCCTACACACACACACACACACACACACACACACACACACACACACACATTTATAGTACATATACGAACCACGTGTGCATGAAGTAGCCCGGAAGCACGTACTCCCTGAGCACAAACTTTGCTCATGGAGTCAACAGAAATACATTTCTTTGTTGTTTCTCTTCTGTGTTTTTGTTTCCTCGCTGACACAACATCCTTAGTTCTGGGCTGTGTTCATCAAATATTCAGTTGCAACTCAATTCCAATAAGGCAAAGAAAACAAATTATAAATAAAATCAAGGCATAAATCTTTCAGGATCCTAATTCCAACTTTCCCTTGGCGTGTTTCTGTCTTCATTTTGTCACATTAAGCAGTTTTGCTTTCCGTTCCCACTGCTAGGCGAGGCTGATTTTTCTTAAGCTGCTCACTTGTTTTGGAATCCTCTGCCTTTTGTGGTGTCGCTTTTATGTACGATTATCACTTGTGTAACATTTGTTTTTCTTTTACGAGAGATGGAACAACAAAAGCTATCTGATTTTGGCAGCAGTGGGACTGGTGAACGCCTGCTTTACCCTGTAACTTTGCGTGAAGCCCACAGTTTGTACTGTGCGCGACCCGTGTAAAACGTTCCTACCCAGATGTTAGCACCAGCATGTAACATAGCAGAAGACGTTGGATGCATTCCTAAACAGCACTGTGACTCTTCACTACATTTGATATGGCATTGATTCATCAAGGCATTATACTGTAGCATATTCTGTAGCAGGTCCATACTCCAAACATATCAGAATACATGCCACAGTGTTTCATGAAGGCCTCATTATATGGTAGAAGGGTATGTGTAGTATATTAATGAATAATAACAACAAGAAGAAGAATTGTTATTATTATTATTATTATTATTATTATAAAAAATGAAATATTATTTATTTATATATTCTAGGATATTAAAACGGCATTTTTGGTTCTCACTAATAGCTCACAGAGCCATTCATCGTGGCATCAAAAACCAATCTTTACGGCACCTGCTTTAAACATTCCCACTGGGTACATCCTGACCTGACATTTAAGCGAACATCAAAACAGAGAACTATAGCGGAACCGTAACAAAACACTGGTATGCTCTGTGGCAGTAATTCAAATGCAACAGACAAAGAATCGGTAACAGTTTCAATATTTTGGGTGTGCGTGTGAGGCCCCCAAGACTAGGTAACTCCTATTGATTGATTTCTTCCTTCAGAAGAAAATAAGTTGACATTATAAGCCCTATGAAATTCTGCATTTTTTTAACCTTCAGGAATGCTTGTCATTTGACTGTAAAATAAATAAATAAATCACCACCAGCAGGATGGGGGGGAAAAAAATCACTAAAGCTCTTTTGGTGTAATTGGCTGAATAGCAAAGGCAGCAGAAAATGTACAGGCAGACAATACTGTGAAGGGGACTGGGTCACAGAGCAGAAAAGCCAGCCCTCAGCATCGCCATGGGGGCGAAGGAGACAGCGATCAGCAGAGCAAGGAAGCATCCAGGTGTCTGTCTGCCATTTCTTTTAAAGGGACACTCGTCGATTTTGGGTCTGGTTACAAAACGGTGCTACATAAACTTTGCTGTTTTGGTTTGAAACTCAAACAGTGCATGCCCCGCCCCACATCTGACCTTTAGCTGGGTGGCTCGCACTCCTCTCTACCCCTCCTCCTACAGCTTTCATAGGCTCGCACCGTTAGTGGACAGCTGTGGTTCATCCACATCAACACTGAGACGAGGTCCAAAATGTGGAGTTCTTTTTTTTGGGGGGGGGGTAGTGTGTAGTGTGCCTTTAAGGAGGGCCAGCCACTACACTGCCCGTGGGGTTCGGCGGTGGGGAGCCCCAGATCAGGGTCCATATCGGTGACAAGTCAAGTAACTAACAAGAGCCAGCGAGCAGCACACAGTCAGTAGTGGCAGTCTGCTAAAGCCAATCAAACTGAGGAGAAGGAGAGAGAAAGAGAGAGAGAGAGAGAGAGAGAGAGAGAGAGAGAGAGAGAGAGGGTGGGGGGGGGTTCTCTATACCGCGAGTGTGTGTCAAACAGATGTGATG
>JAOEHI010000022.1:1598632-1657980 GCA_025447815.1 Percopsis transmontana
CCCCCCCCCCCCCCCCCCCCCCCCCCCCCCCCCCCCCCCCCCCCCCCCCCCCCCCCCCCCCCCCCCCCCCACTCTTTACCGCCTGTGTGTGTCCAACAGCATTGATGCAATAACAACTCATTCAGTGTTCAGACCTTCTCAAAGGGCCGGCAGGGATAACACTTAAAACCCTGTGGCTTTATCTCCTGCAGATTTTCCATAAAATGCCGAGCCAGGGCGCCCGGGCCACGTGACTACCATGTAGGTCACAGCAGATGGGGGGTAGAGAGCGAGGGAGGTGGACAGAGAGAGAGAGATAGAGAGAGAGAGGGTGAGGGGGGGATGGGAGTTTTCTATGGAACTGTTGAAAATAGCAAGCGGTAACCAGATTAGATCAATAGGGATTGTTTCTATATATGTTACTGAATACAGAGACAGAGAATTGACAGCGATGGCACAGTCAGGGCCTGAAGGGAAGACAGAAAAGGACTGTGCATTCCACTTGAGTGGTGGTAAAACTTTTTGCAATGGAGCAACATTTAAAATGTAGCCCCATTTTAAGCAGAGCCTATTTACAATGTGCTAAACTGCAGCTTGCCAGAGCTTAAACTGGGTGTGCTCTTCCACTAGCCTTTACCTCTTGTATCGTATTTATTATTGTCACTTAATATTTGAGAAGGAGAGCTGCAAGAGAAGCAAAACTTGGTGAGCACATTAATGCGACAGCTGGTTGGGTCTGCCCGGTGCCAAGAAACAGGACACTCCAGTGTCAGTTGTCCGAATAAATGTCAAAAATCCAAGCTCCAAGCTTTCCTGTACTGTACGAAATCTAAGGTTGAAACCGAGAACCTAACTAAGATATCTTTACCATCGGTTATGGTGTAATTAGATGTCTCCCGATTTGCCCTTCTACAGTATTCGGACCATATTTGACAGAATGGCCCAGCGGAGGTAAACATATCCACTCAGATGAGCATAGATATTTAGATCATAGATTCACTCAAATCTAAATGACATTACAATGATGTACATTAACTAGGGGGGAGGATAGCCTCCTGACTTTGAGGGGGTGAACCCCTGACCTTCTAACAACACTCCTCAGAGCATTGTTCACCTGAACCTTGAGATGTTACTGAGATGTTACTGAGATGTTACGCGGAACTGGTTGATCTTCATCCATGACATTTATAGAATGGGGAGATTGTATGTCAATATTCTGCAACTCAATGGGGTTGGTATAATTGAACTAAAGGCCGGTAGTTTCCATATGCTGAGGGCGCCAAAGGTCTCAGTGGAATACCAGTGACGCACGATGGAATACAAAATATGGACAGAATTAGGCTTTGTGTTGTTGACTAACCTTGACCTATTTTTTGACCCACATTTCCACTCAATCACATAATTCCAATTCGATCGATAAAACAGGTGAATGTGCCAAATGGCAGGCCTAAATTGTGACTGTGCCCGCTTTGAATTCCCATATTTTGTGTGCAGAGTGCACTTGCAGTGATGTATTTGTACTGTATATTCTGGCTTCAACTGAACCCAAAGGCACTATCCCTTTGTAAAAGTAATATTGATCAAAACTAGCATCTGTCCATGCATAAGAGCCTGTTTCAATTGATTTTTCCTCTTTGAGCTGAAAAAGAAATAGAGTTGATATGAATTACAGGGTGTTTTGCTTCAATTCATCAGCGCAACCCAGACAATACTTACTGTTGCTAGGGAAACATGATAACTGTTTTTGTCTGTTGTTTAACAGTCAATTACTCTAATGCCTTTATTCTAGTGTTCACAGTTTAACATATACAACATTTTAAAAATCAATCAAAGCCAAGTGGCTTACAGGGGCAACATATGTAGATTATTGTTTTAGTGTAGTCATACTTCTTTCGATTAAAATTACAACAGATTTCACATCTATCAATAGGGATAAGTAAAGCAAGGAGGCCGATCCTCTTTGAATCGACACTATATGCATTGTGTGTCTAAAGAAAGGGATGTTTCCATATAATATCTGATATACCCACTGTAATTATATGGCATTATACGAAATTTGGTAGCATTTGCATTGGGCGGGATGTCGCTTACTGCAGCCAAACTGTCCTAGTTGTTACCTGTAAATATGTGCTGCCTGCGTTCCCCAGGCTCAAGACTGATCAGTATTATTGCTTTAAACCCTTCTGACGTTAAGCCTTTATAAGACAGTTATGAGCACTGCATTGGTCTTGTGTGATGCCCAAATTTGTGCTCCTATTTTTTAACCATGTTTAAATAAAAAGACAGAGTGAGCTTAATAGCTTGCTAACAGCCCTGTTAACAGGCAGTTATGGGACTGTTAGCACTGGAGTGGGGTCTGTAGGTTTTAGGCTTGAAGTCTTCATTACTGACATAAGCTACGGTACAGAATTACGGGTGACATTGACAGAGTTTGTTCACGGCTGTTGGACTGTTTCTGTCAAAACTATGCTACATGTAATAACGCTTTGTGCAATAATCATGGAAGGAATTCATCTGGCCACGTAGAGTCTGGGTATACTATTCCACGTGATTCGGCGAAATTATTTCTGACAAAACTTGAAAAACTAAATGCAGTGGACATTTAATGCTCTCCGGATGTGGACAGGTGGTGTACACAACAGTATTATTCAGATATATATTGATTACCATGTTAAGGTAGCTAATTATACACCAGTCCTGTATGTGGTTTGTGCATGTAAAACGTTTTCATGAAGTTAAGAGGATTACAAACACCTTCACACCATGTCCAAAGTGTGTTCAGAGCTGCTCTCCGGAGCGCGGTGAACGACTGAAATAAGACGCAACGTATCCTCTGAGTTTCTTAAAGCTTACCCGGTTCCAGCCCATCCAGATGTTTGGGCTGAAAAGATGACGCTCCATCTTTCAAAGATGTACTTTTCCTAAAGCATTGTTGATTGCCCTGCGTCCATTACTTGGAGGGATTATGATAATATTCCACATTGTGCCCGGCGTGATGCACAGGAAATTCAATACTCAAAAGGTTAATGCAATCAATTAGGATGACAAAGGAGTAAAGTAAAACCCTCCTGCTTGAGGAAAAAAGAGACAGGGGAAGGAGGGGGGGGCGGAGGTATTGAAAGCTTCAATGGACCCACTGAGAGAAAAGAGGCACTCAAAACGAGAGAAAAATGGCATTTATTTAACGTGTATCGTTCAAAGCCAACTGGCTCGCTCCCCCCCCCCCCCCACACACACACACACATATGCAATCACACACTGTCTGAAAGGAAGAAAATATCTTTTTAAATGGTGAATTGCATCATTCAGCACTCAACCAATTTTAGAGCATATGCAGGGGAAATATTTTAGTTTTGAAGGTAATCAGATACCTGGACCCGGGAGAGAGCGCTCGGAGCTTGAGGCCCCGGACGTCGATGTGTAACGCTGATGATGTTCTATGGACTTTTCCCCTCGTTCTAAGTCAGATCTGGTCTCCAAACGCCATTCCCATGTGCATTGTTGCGCAGGCTGAATATTAACAGCAACACAATTGCGCACAGGAGCGGTATCCTTTGTTATTTAGATAGATGTTACATTGCTACACATCACAAAGGAGCCCATCATTGCAGATAAATGGATAAACTTCATCCATTGTAATAATACATATTACCTTTTCAGACTGGGGCTCAGTCTGTCAAAATGGTGATGTATTAATCACATTTCAGCAATCCTCCGTGGCTAATGATAATGCTATGAGAGACTGGGCGGCAATATTTCGCTAGCGTCTGCAACACCTATTTTCTGCCGATAAGTTGTGCAAGAAGAAAAGCCTAAAACCCTGTAATCCACTTAGGTAAGGCAGTGGACCTACCTACTTCCACGCTGCTACACCTCTACATTCTTAGAGACAGCAGAATTCGTCGAGGGGAGAAAGACAGAGGCAGATCCTTGCTTAGTGTTTGTACAAAATCAAGGCATGTTCCACATACACACAAGCATTGCACAAGCGCTATGCACGCAGGCCCCGACAACGCTAATGCTCGAAAATCTGTCCCTAAGTCTCATTCACACTTACAGGAGCAAATAATTATCCTCAAAACGCAAACCACAGTGCAGTCTCCACCCTCATATAATTAAGCAGTCTGTTGTAACAAAGCTATGTGACATTTAGTTCCTGATTACAGCGAGCCCAATGTAACCGACAGGACGGACAGGATTTATGTGAAACTCTGTCCTGTTAAGGTTTATTTTTTAACAAGCTTGTTAGACTTGTTTCCTTTACATATTTTAACAAGCTTGTTGTTCTAGAACGCACACATAAAGAGGTGAACGGACAAATGGAGACAAAAAGCTACGGTTAGGCCTGTCACCAGGGCTTTGCGTTTTCAACATAAGAATTCCAACTTTTCAGAGGCACAACTGCCGTAATTTGACCTACATCACATTTTTCTGTTTGGCCATTTTTCGGGGGCCGGCAGCCGCATCAGTGAGACAATGGGCCAAAAACGGGCTTTGAAGTTGGCTCTGAAAGGGAACGGAGGGGCTGACACATGAGATGCCCTCACAGCTGGGCAGCCCCCAGTCAAAGGAAAAACCCATACTTTGAATGAGAGGGGGACACGCAGCTCCTGTCTGAGCTTCCTATGGCCCTGAGCCGCCACAGGGAGGAGGGCTTTCACAATGTGCCCGTAGTGATGGATGGATTCGGAGGAAGGTCTATTCACATGGAGATGTTACATCATACATATTTACACAGAGCTGGCGTTTCCATGTAGCCTTTGCCTGTTTTGACACACTGGAAAAATCTAAAGGCAAAAAAACCGGGGAGGCGGACCCTCCATTGTGCCGCTGATATTGGGTAATACAGAGTGACAGAATGATACTTAATGAGGCATTTTGGTTCTAATCTATAACACAAGTTAAGTGAAGTAGTGCGATAGCACTCACGTTACAGATGAATCACTATACAAATTGAAAGTTTGGGTTTCAGAGAGCTGTTGTTGAGAGCTCACAGCAAATGACACTGTCCAAGCAAGGAGAGGAGCCACGGTTAACAAAGGCACATACTGTAAAACAGGGCCTCCGTCTAAAAGCCTGATCTTTCACCAAAACCAAAAAAGGGAGTAACAAGGAAGACAGTTGCTTTTGTTGTTGGTAGACGGAGCCACACATTCCTACTCAGTGAGCACAATTAAAAGCCAAGCAGTCCCTGAGGAAGTCCCCAGAACCAGTGCAAACAAATTTGGCAGTTTAATTTTCTTCCCACTGTCTGAGAGAGGGACCGTACTGTGGGAGTGTTGCCTGGCCCTGGTCTCGGGGAGCCGGGAGCCGAGGGGGAAAAGGCAACGCAGGGCTTGCGTCGGTGCCAGTTGGGCTTTCTAAATTGGTTTAATTAAATATATCAAAAGCCAATTAAACTAACTATTCTTTAGCTATCCAGGGTTAGACAAGGGGAGGGTTAGGTAAAGACCAGTAATCTCCCTTCAGTTGGCTTGTGCTGTACTAGGCTGCATGGGCCTTCCTACACAGCCTAATCACTGGTGTGGGGTCTGTGCATGCGTGTGTGTTTGTGTATCGAGGCAAAGTGGTCTTAAAGTGCTACCTAGCAGTTGTATACAGAACTGCTACAGTACTGTACATACTGGGTTGACACAGTATGTAGCCGCTGTGAATCTGGTGTGGGGCTCTCTGTCCAGCGTTGATTAGCGTTATTGGCTCTATCTGAGCAGCCGTACGTGGCATCATTATGTGTTGGGAGGTAAATCAGACGTGTAGTTGGCACTCTGATTGATGCGGGGAGTGTGTCTTCTCTCTGGTGTGTGAGTGACGCCACCAATAACAAAAGAGTTTGCCGTTGCGCCGCTGTCTCAATTCACCCCCACCCCCCCCGGTGATGGCGAGGGTCTCTGCTTTGACAAGAGACAGCCCACGGTGTCACTTCTGAATGTACAGATCCCTCTTGACTGGGAAGCCAGGGGCGAGGGCCTGCTGTATGCATCCTCCTGACAGACTCCCACATCAGCATTGTGCGTCTACCGGCTAACATCATTAGCATGGAAGGTTTCATCTCAGCGAGAGAGAAAAAAAAAGCAACCCCGTTTTTTTTTTTTAGAGTCACAAGTCATTAGTGTCCTCTCGAGAGTCAAATTGCACAGAGGCAGACTTTTTTTTTTTATCAGCAACAGAAAGGTTTTAGACTCTCGCTAATTTAGTGGATGTCATCCGTACTACAGATTTCTATGTAACATATGTTACAGAAATAAATGCTAAATAGTGGGGAAATTGTATTATTTCGTTAAGTATGTGGCACATTGCCACAACAGCATGGACATAAACCAGACAAAAAATCATTATGCTATAATTAACAAGACACAGTGAAGCCTAAATCGATCACAGATACAACATGGATGGAGCTTTATGCTAACATGCAATTAGTTATCACTGTCAGTATAAAGCTTATATATTGTTATAAATTGTTTTGTTTTTTACTTTTTTGAATTACTTACGTTTCAGCAACTACCCACAAACAGACCTATTTCAAGACACTTTGGATAACAGCTAAATTAGTATAAAATGCAAATATTTTGTAAATGTCAAATCATTCCATGGCTGCTGTAGTACTACCATCCACTGTGGCCATAGTGCGTTTTATTTCTCAGTGAGAGAGTCTCTGGAAAACAGATACATCACGGCATCTGCACAGTGTACGGCATCGCTGTGAGTTAATCAGTTGGAAAATAAAACGGTGGGATTCTAATAAGTCATTTGTCAATTTTTACAACCCCCAGACACATTGATCCATGGGGATTAATGAAGATGCCTGATATAGTAGATATGAACAGGGGAGATGGTGTGGGACAGTAATCATTCCCGTTGTAGATTTGTCTTACCTCAGTCTCTTCCTGTGGGCAGACTAACCTCACTTCATCTGAGGAGAGAGCAGGAGAAGGGCTTGTGTTAGCGCCTAGAGCACACACCTCCACGCATAATAGAGAGACGGCACGGTCTCAGGTGAATCAAAAGGATTCTGTGCACTGCACTGCCCTTCTCTCGCCCTCAGTGTACGAGAGCATACACATTAAAGAGTCCCATATCAGAGTGCGGGCCGTGAGCTGGAGAAGTGGGTGAGGGTGAAAGCAGGGGCTCGTCAGGGATGAGGGAGAGGCTTCAGTCGGTCTCTCCCACTCAAGCATAGGAAGCAGGTACAGCATGTGCGACAGTTAGCCACTATTGTGTATATTTCACTAAAGCTTGTTGATGATCATTTACTTAGAATCGGTCAACCTGAAATCCCGTTGAGCAAGGGGGAGGGTTTGACCTTGGACATTCTTTAAAAAAATCTAACATGACTCCAACTTCTTCCACCTAGCATACACCAACAGCAGTGCTGGAAGGAATACAGTATAGCTTTAGCATACAAGTAAGTAAGTTCCGTACTAAAATATGTATTAAATATTAATATAAAAGTATAATATCTATATACAATTACATTCAATACATTTAAATGTATATATTTTTTAATTATTTGATATATACATTTTTTACATTTTGATATTTATATTTATATTATTATCTTTACAAGAATATGTAGTGGTCTCTTAATTTTTCCCATGGCTGTATATATTGCTTGTAGTGTATAGGTACATATCGACTTGGTGATCACCACAGTATAAAGCGTTCCACCGTACAGTATATGTTGGAGCTATGTACAGTATATGTCTCTTGTATGACTGAATGCTCCAGACAGTGACTTTGGCAGAACCAGCTACTTGGGATCCTCTCTGAAAGTTTCCTAACCTTGAGAGTCCAAGCATCCCCCGGAAAAAGTAATAATAATTCTAACCTGATCTTCCTACTTATTTCATATCTCCCCTCACCAACCTAACTTATTCTCGGCAACAGTGCAGTTATTAATTCATGAGGCACTAATTAGTTCTTTGTTTAATTTTGTGTTAAACAGACTGACCGGAATGATAACGACTCGCGCTGTAGCGCTTCGGTCCCATGCCGCCACTGTTTGCTACAACAAGGGAGCATCGTGCGACTAGCATGATGAACCCAATTCCCTTCTAAGTTGCACTTCATTAAGTCAAAATGTGACAAGGAGCTTAGAGGAAGAACTGGCAGATCTGATCGTACATAACAATGTAGGCCCAGTAAGTTTGGGGGGTGGGGAGGTGGGTGGGGCTGTTTGTGAGGTGGTGTGTGTGTGTGTGTGTGGGGGGGGGGGGGGGGTAGTGGATTTCCAGAATGCATGTTGATAATTTTCTATTTTTAACCCTTGGGGGCCGTCTTTCATTTTCCTTTAATTGTTTTTGTTCAGCACTGTGGTGTCCTCTCTTTAAATTGCAGCTCCTATCAACTCCCCTGATCAAGCCCCTGTGCAGCATTGCAGGCAGGCAAGTAAACAACAGGGTTGCCCTTTTTCCACCATGTGGCGGGGCCGGTGCGCTCATTTAAAAGGATGATGCCTTCTCCTTTTACATAGCCTACTATAGTATAGGACTTCCGTTGAACAAGGATAGGTGTGCACCCTTATCAGCATGGCAGCAAGGGCAACTAATGAGCTGAAAACACAATGTTTTTGGCCCGGTGAGTAGAAAGACCTGTTTCGTGACACAAAAGGGGAAGGGAAAGGCTCATCAGTGACGCATGAATGTGACAAGGTGAATCCACAAGCCCATATTTTGAATACCATCATGAGAAATATGATTGTTTAGTATGCATTCGAAAAGTTAATGATGTGCATATGTGTATGATTAGTATCTGAGGACCAATACGTTTTTGGTTTCAAAAGCTTCTACGTAATTGAACAAAATCTATGCATGCTAGGCCAAAACTACACAAACTACTAATAGATATGATATTTATTCTTTACTTCAGGACACAAGTCCTGAAACTAGAAGTGGTAGCCAACATGCAGCACTGTAAACTGCAGTATCAACAATAATTCTGTCAGATATATTTTAGTCGTCAAATCAAAATCAACCAACAAGCTACACCAAACTGCTCAGCCTCTCCAGAATTTCCCCACTGGCTGAAGACATGATAAAATCAAAAAGCAGACAAGTAATTACACTGTATAATAGGCGAGATTGGCATTTTCAAAATCATTTTCATGAGGATGGAAATGACATTGCATAGACTATTCTGTATTCACTGGTGCAGATAAACAAACAAGCCATGGAGAGGAAGGGGGGGGCATACAGAATGCACAGTACAATGGCAAGCAGGTCAGTAATTAGAAACTCTGTTTGCACAGTAATAATTTTAATATATTCATCAGGAAACAGAGCATGCCTGGCATCATAAAATCCCATCAGGAAACATATCCTGACTGTCTTAACCTTTTAAACAGACTAGCTGCACATGGCAGAAAACCTCAAAGAAGACTAAATAAAGCATTTAAAGCAAAAGTTAAAACACGGCTGTGCCAGATCCAAATGAACGGGTGACATTATAACATGACAGGAATCTGAAACCCTTACCTTTGGCTCAAATTGTCCAAGCCAAAGGGGGGGGGGGAATTGATTAATATAGGCCTACTATAATCACATGGCACATATAGTAGGCTATAGTACAGGGCGTGCCCAGCATTTTGATTTGATCTTCTATTGCTTAAATGTATCCAACCGTGATTGTGTATGTGTGTGTAAAGAGTAATAAAGACTTTAATCTTGTTTGCTATTGAAGGTGGTGGTGATGCTATGGAAATGATTGCAAATTGCTTAAAAGAGTCCTGATATGCAAAAAACCTTGACCTCATGATGCCGTGTTCCATAGACGGTGGAATGCATAATTGTTAGAGGAAGTTAAGGTGGAGTGAAACGATAATCTTTGTCAACAATATTTTTGCTATAAGATTACTGTGATTATAAATAGCCCGGGGCCGTCCATGTGTGAAATGTATAGCTGAATGCACCGAATCCAAAGTAAAGTGTAGAAGATAAAGTTAAACTTTGAGTCATTGAACATGTCAAGCTGATATATCGCACCTTAGTGTGTCAAAGTGGTATTCAATTCTAACAAACAGGAACACACAAATAGGCCCTCCATTGAGTGGAGAGGTTTAAAATAATAGCCCTCTTTGCTATAATGATTGCCAATCTATTGTCTAGGTTTCCTGGTTTCATTTCCCACACATAAACTCAGAAACGTACATGTTTACATGACCTCATTCCAAATAAAACAACCTCTAATTACATGAAGTGGAAGCCTTTCTACCAGAATAAACTGTAGGCTGCAGTTTCTCCGATGTGTCTTGTGTCGTGTGTACTAGTTGGGCAGACTTTTTGGCTGCATTGTGTAATGAGAAATTGAACGTTTACTCAATGCCAAAACTCATGCATATCTGACAGCACCTCGGTGGCCCCTCTTTTGAGCTGTCTGTCCCGGCTCCTATTCTCTCCGACCCCGGGAAGGGACGGAGTAGGGGGGGGGGGGGTGGAGGGGAGGGTCGTCAGGGCAGCTACCTCAACGGTCCTGCGATCCCCTCCTCGCCTAATTTTTGTTGTCCGGCCCTTTGAAACCCCAATCTCACGCAGGACCTAAGAATGGTGAGCCGTGTGCAACAAGTGCCGGCGCCATGGAAACCCCCGTTTTCCCCCCAAAAATATTCCCTTTTCTCCCTTTTGAAGACCTGTCACCGGGCCGAGCAGGCATCGCACGACCCGGGGCTGGGCCGAGACAAAGCCTATTTTCTGGCTGCGCCGTGATTGATTAAAAAAGACTTTTTAGTAAAACCATGTTAAAGGACAAAAAAAGTGACACGGAGAAGAAAGGGACGCGGGAGATGCCCTGGTAATGTTCCAAGGAAAAGAGAACAATGTCATAATGGCCACGAAGGAAGGGTCAGGCCAAGCATTAAACTCGCTAACAATTGCGATTACAGGGAGTTTGTGATTTGGTGTGTAGGTTAAAAGTAACCACACATCCAATAATCGGGTTCATCTGCGAGAAGTGTGCTCTTGGACTATTGTAGAACTGTGACTGTTCTGCGATCGGTACCTTAAATATGACCTCAGCGTACCCTTGGATATCTTAAACAATGTAAACAGGAATAATGTATATAACTTTGCTTTGATTGGTGGCACTCTACACAAACACTAAGAAGAATAGCGTATTATCGCAGCTTTTCCAGACTCTAGCATATAGCCCTAGATTATTATTGATGTTTTTTTTTTACATCAGGTTCCTCGCAGATGTGTACACGTTCTGTTGTGACTCGTGTGTAATATGAGATCAATATGCTATGCATTGGGCATTTCACTCCTGCAGCTGACCCAAGTGACAGACCATTTAAAACTGAGGGAGACAGGCTCAGCTGGCCTACACGGCACCAAACGGAGACCACATTATTAATTCATTTCAAAAGCACGGGTCAATATGAGGAGTCTATTGCTTACATGTACGTTTTACCATTTCTTCACTTATATGGCTTTTAAAGTGCCGGGTGCTGTGTGTACAGTGTGTGGTGTGATTGTTAGAAAGAGATACTTCACAGTGTGCAACACATGATATTTGACAGCATGTTAATGCATTGTTTTCTTTTGTCATGCCATAGTGAATCCACAGATATATTCCATATATCAGTAAAGGAAGAAAGCTGCTTCTTTTCCCTTTGTTTCTGTCATGAGATGTGGGGGAGATATTTACAAAGACCAGGATAGGGAGGGAGAGAGGGGGGGGATCAGGGGGGTTGAGGAGCAGAGGCATTAGATCCGTCCACACATGGGCAATTAGTATTCCAGATCCTGATGCTTCTAAACACAAAAAGGCCTCACCAAATCCCCACGGCGGAGGTGTCAGACGGAAAATGACGAAAATCTGCTCCTTGACAGGGAGTCATTTATATTTTAGCTTCGTTCCATTATCTTAACGAATCCATCATCAGCCAATGCAATATTAACAGCAGAAAATCAACTCATTAGATCCAGGGGGATTTAATCAAGATTGCAATCATGTATGCGGTTCCTGGAGAGTTTTTTTTTCTTTTTTTTTGGCCCTTTCCACGTAATTGCCGCATCTCAGATCTTAATAAATTATTCTCGATGCGAGATTGATGCCTTTTTTTCCCTGCCTCTCACGCCACGCACTCACCATCTCCGACTATAATATTTACCATAAACATTATTATGTCATGGGCACACAGTTTAAAATGGCCTTTAGCTAACTCGCCGAAGTAATTGGCTTCTCCATTTCTCTCTACTTTCCTTGCTAATTGGCCAGTGATATTGCTAACTGTTGCCTCGTAAAGAGAGAAAACAGAGAGGCAAGAGATATTTCTCAGGCTTTACGTGTATAGGAAACAGAAATATATTCCTGCATTTGATATTTTATAACAAGCCAGGCAAGCGGATGAAAGCACGTTCCACATTTGATGTCCAAACCTGTATGTGAAACAACGAACATCAGGGAGATGTAAACAGAAAAGGCTCCGATTGCAGGTGGAGATGCTATTTTAGTTGTGTTTCACATAAAACGTTTGAAGGAAAATGATCTGCACTAAAATTGCTCCCACTTGGATGGATATTATTTCAAATCTACTGTAAATCAGGTCTGAGATGTCGAGGGGAACAAAAAACCTATAGACTACAACTTTGTATACATCAAATACTAATGTCTGCATTAATATTCATTTGTTATCGTCCCTTTTACTAATAGATTAAAAAAAAAACATTTATTTCCATAGTTCTATTCTGTAGACCTTATAACTAACTATTTAGTTGGTTGGATATAATGTGACTTTATAATATAACTATAACTAGTCATACAGAACTATGAATTAGCCTACAGCTCATTTTATTCCATATTGAAATGGGCTGTGTGATTTGTGAACATCATCAACACATTGTCCCAATGTTAAAAAGCAGAGAGAGAAAAATCTATTCTGTGAAGTTTTACAGCCTTGGGTTACTTTATTGAAAATGAAATGGTTATGACCCACTGCTTTTGATTCAACAGTTTATTACTAAAATAATTGTACTTTCCACAATTATCTAGTCCACAAAAAAAAACAAAAAAAAAACTATAGTTCGAAATAGAAAACGTTGAATTCCTTGGAACCTTTACATACACCATAACAGGGACACTTATTTTCAATATTAAATAAATCTGAGAGCGTAACACGGAAGTACTACAATGATATTGACATGATAATGTAGGCCCCGCTTGAAGTCCGTTCATAAGATATCCATAGAATTTGACAAGCAGACATGAAAATGTGCATTGCAACAATAACCCACTGACAGTGACAAAAGCTATATTGCCAATGAATTCACGACTATGGTCAGGACCTCTACGGGGCCTGTACCTATCTCTCATCCCTCTAACCGGGCGTCTTCCCCTACAGACAGGATTAGCTCCCAGCATGTTCAACATGATCCAAAAGTGTAAAAACTGTCAAAGAGACCTTTAATCTGCCTATGGAACAAAGCCTTTTGTACAAGGGCTAACCTGACCTTGTCACTGCCAGTTTAACTTGCTGTCTGTTAGGCAATATAAAGCCCTAACCAGCCTTCAACCAGCCCTCCCCTCCTCAAACACTCTTTCTCTACCTCTCTCTCCCCTCTCCCCTCTCCACCCCCACACCTCTCTCTCCCTTTGCACAGATCTGGGGTTGCTGTGCTAATCCCTGTCTCTCTGAGATGGCCAACAGTAAATTCCAGGTCCTCAGTAAACCAATCTCTGAGTTTTTCTATCTTGATTTATTAGATTACCAGCCTTGGGTTGCTGAGTCCCTGCAACAAATGCTAATCCTAATCGGAATAGACACGTATTAGCCCAGTTCAACTGCGGGTTTATAGACTTGATGTTTCTTCCTTTTTTAAACACTGTTCCATTTTTCTCCTCCTTTTACATTAGCAGAATGAGTGTGTAATTAAATACATAAATCCTGGCACACAAATTCTCAGAAGGCCAGAAACCACTGAAGCCCGTCTGGTTTGCCTGCACAATGAAGTTACTGAGCCAAGCCCAATCATTTGTATTTTTCTCAGATTTTTAACAGTGAGCAAGGCAAACATGGAGGTCCCATTGAAAACATTTGCAAGAATTAATTTTACAACTGAGTGAATTCAAGGCAGTGTTGTCAAATCATAAGCAGCGGGGCTAAATATCTCATTTCCCTCAGCCCAGAGTATGCTCTAAAAACACTCAATTGCTTCTATCCACGATACTCCAGTAAATCTTCCATCATTAGCGAGGCTGGCGGAGGCTTCCGGAGAGGGGAAATGCTGAGGTAAGCAAGAAAAATTATATCTAAAAATATTATTAAAAAAAAAATATATATATATATATATATATATATATATAAAAAACAATAATTGTTGTTATAGCGATCCACAACAGCTCACTTTAACATAGTTACAATTTAGTCATTTGGCAGACGTACAGTAGACCATTACAAGTATTACAAGGAGCAGGTACAGCAGGAGTTAGGCGTCTTGCTCAAGGACTCAAACACCCAGACCACTAGGACTGTCTTATGCACATACACTGGATGTAGTGGGGGGGGGGGGAGAGTAGAGAGGGGGGGGAGAGTAGAGAACGATGTGAGTCCATAAGGTCTGTAGGCGGGGGAGTAGGAGTAGAAACCCTGCGAGTTTAAAACCCCCAAAAAGTTTTTGTTGTAACACTCGATTCAACCACAAGGGCATTTCTGCAAACGAGTGTACCGTGCCTGTAGGCTCCAGTGCACTGTAAACGAGCCAATCCTGTTCAATGTGAACTAGGACTGTTGCCGGGCTGGACGGGCTCCACGGGACACACGAGGCCCGGGCCGGGGGCCGCTCAGACGCGTCTGCTCGTACACTAATGCTGGTGCAGCTGTTAGGCTGCCAAGCACTGCTGCAGCAGCAAGGATATCCTGAAATACTATTGAAAACCGCTAAACCTCCTCCCCGCTGATGTAAGGGCACACCGCTGCCGGCGCCAGCGCTGATCAATCTGGGAGAAGTTAAAAAAACAAAACGGAGCCGGCCTGGTTTGTGTGGACTGAATCTGCTGCTTTTTTAGCATGTAAAAGGTCAGACCGGTGGTCTCCGTAGACATGTTCATGATTTACTGTGATGATTTTAACAGTTTTTAAGAGCGTGCTGTAGCGTAGAGCGCTGGTTTTCAAAGTGTGGGCCGGGACCTCCCGATGAGTCGAGGGATGGTTTTGTGGGGGCAGGGTCGCAAGATAATTGTATTATTTAAATTTTCATTAGATATTTTAAACTTTAAAGAGATTTAAAAAATAATAATATATAATATATAATATATAATAAATATATAAGACATTTTAATTCAATTAATTCATTAATTCATTAATTTCAAAAAAATGTAAATCTATTGTTCCGTTGTGTTTAGGGTTGTTTCTATCTAATTTGATGCTCGGAGCCACTGGTGCTGTATACACCACCGATGGTTAGCACATGCGCCAGTGGCTATGGCAGACACAGCAGAGTTCATCTGTGTACGACACATACTATAGACTTTAATGTCACTGCGACGCCAGGCCAAGGGGATGGTCCTGCCCTGCCCTGCCCGGCTCTGCCCTGCCCCGTCGGCCCGCCCGCCCACTGCCCTGCGGGGTGATAGGGGGAGCTAAGGGAGATGTGACAGGCATGTCTGCTCCCTGTATGTGTTTGTTTGCCCCTGAAAATGAGACACCGGTTTTAGTGCGCGGCCCCCTGGGCATGTTTAGCTCTTCCTCTACCGCACCGCCATCATTCGATACAAAGTGGAAGTCTGCCTGATAATAATACGGAGCTACATTGTGAGATTGGTCGAAATTGATACATATTCACAAAAAAACTCCTATCGATTATATTTTGTTTAAAGGTACACACCTCGATTGTATTATATAGTGACCCCCCTCCCAAATAAACTGGTTTACTTCCAAAGCTCACCATTTATGTTTTGAAAACTGTGCACAAGAAAAATGGGCGTAGGGCTACTGGAGATCTGAGACTATAAGGGGAGGAGTAGAGAGGAGTGCCGCCCACACCGAGTCCCTGAGTGTCAAACCAAAAACAACAACATTTTTGCAATGCTGGTTTCTACCACAAGGGTAATTCCAGACAAGGTAAGGGTAAAGCAGGAAAGAGGAAAAAAAATCCCGATGAGTTCGTTTGGAAATAAGCGTTCGAGCTACGCAGCGCACTCTATAGCGGCATAGGGCTTCGTTAGCTATCTGCCGCCTAGCGCTGTGTAGCGCTTAAAGTGGTAATGCGACTAAAAACAATAAATGAAAAAGATACCTGATGCATTGCTTACATGTCCCTAATGAAGGTATAGGATGGCTCCTGCTGCATTAGCTGTGCCCTTCAACCCAAGTGTCACCAAGTGTACTTTGCAAGGAATATTCATTTCCTCAGGTAGACCTCGTCAGCCCTGTGACCCAATCCATATCCGCGGTGTCCTGTCTGCCCTCGGCGGGCCCGGCCTCTTTTCTGTAAGTGGCAGATATTTCACCTGCCTATCAGTTTCCACTTTAAACCTGCTGCTATGTGCAGGAAAGGCACCCACGTACTGTAGGGTCACCACCCGTTGTCCTCTAGCGAGGCCCTGATCGAGGCCGCCGTCCTGCTGGCTCAAACCCCCCCCACCACCACCATCACCACCACCCCACCCTTCCTCTGTCACTCAAAATACAGCGGGTAGAGGTCCCAACGTGGAAGCTTTAGATCAGTGGTTCCTAAAGATATGGGGGGTTGTGGGGTTATGTTTTGTTATAAATATTGTTAAAGATGTTTAGTTTTAATGGCATAGCATTATTATTTTAGTTCTGACTTTTTAAATTAAATGTTTATGTATATTTTTTGTATTATTGTCTTGGCCAGACAATAAGGTGGGGGCACAATTTGATCAGTTTTGGACGGTTGGGGGGGGTCATCAGTACAAACGTTTGAAGTCTTACTGTAGATCCAGTTTTAGCCGACGTATTACTGAAGCTCTACAAGAGGAGAGGACTTCTGTCTACAAAATGAGCCGGGGGCCTTTAAATAAGACCTTCAACAGGAGAATACAGTGGCAGCCTTCTGTTCATTCATTTTGTCTTGCACGTGTGGAACAGCGGGCGGAGAGGTATTACATAAGGGGGCTTTCTTTACTCGACAGAAACGCAGCGTATTTCCACAATTACGCCGGCCGAGCCCAGCCCGCGGTGCACAACTCAATTTGCCCCTGAATGATAGGAATCGGATCATTTTCTCTGGCCGGGTGGAAGCGAGGACGGCAGCTGCTAGGACGCGTGGAAGGTAGAGGGGGCGGGGGTTAAGAGGAGTCAATGAACGCTAAAGAGACAGCGGGTCTACCGAGGACAGAAAGAGTGGCCGGGGACCACAGAGCAGGACTTCTGGAAACCACATCAAACAGGCCATGGAGCGCTGCCAAGACCAACACACACCAACTGTCACGGAGAGAATAGGAAGGAGGGGAAGAGAGGGGGAGAGACAGAGAATGAAGTATGGCTACATAGCAGGGTAAAGATGTACTCTATGGGAAGGTGTCTTCTCCAAGGGGCAAGGGGTTATTTTGATTCTAGTTCCATTATTAAAAGAATGTGTTTCATTTTTTACCCCTTCTCAACGGTGCATATGGCTGTGGTAAAATAGCTCGTTTGTAGGGGCTATGGGTCAAACAAGCTGTTCTAGAGGAATACAATATAGGATACAATTCAGAGGCGGAGGCAGGCACTGAAACAGTGAGGGAAGGAGCCAAGGGGACGGAACAACAGAGGAGAGGGTGTAGTGTGTTTATAGGGGACACGATTGGCCCCACGCCTCGCCACTCTAATCAATCTGTTTCCACAATCAATCCAGCAGCCAGGGCTCCCAGCCTGCAGTCAGCCACTGTCAGGCCTATCACAGGCCGGCCACTTGAGCAGAGCAGCACCTGACTAATACCCGCTATAATGTCACTTCTATATTTGTATCCTGCTAATCTGCTCTCCGGCCTCCAATCTTTTCCACTTTCTTGCAAATTTATCACTAGACTGAAAGACCAGTGCCAGGACCTAAGTGCCTCACCCTTTTAAATTAAACAGTGGCATTTGTGATAAAGCCACTAAATTCCTTATCTCACTGGCCCGAAGAGTGTTTCAAGGCAAAGTGTCACTTTTCCTAAACTGGAGCACTTGTGATGCCAAACCCAGCCAACACCCCCCGCCCCCAACACACACGCACACACACACACAGACACACACACACACAACTCGCTCCACACACTGTTTTTCAGTTGCTGCAAGGGGTAATTTGATTAAACCAGGCAACTAACAAAACAGATAGATATTTTCACTCTTGTGTGAACCCCTGACAAAATACTGTGAAAAGCTCTTTAGTTGTTATTTACAACTCAAACATTCGAGTTAACATGTTGGTGCAATATTAAAAAACAACATATTGTATTTAAACTGAGGAGAGAGTTAAACTTCATTAAAGATCCTGGTACAGAGTGTGTTTCACTGCCCTGTTTCAGTAGCAATTACGTGGGAAGCTATTCAATTACTGAGACAGGTGATGTGCTTGGATAAGCTTGAGGCAATGACAGAGACTGTCTCTCTATGTGCCCAACACATAGCCTACAGTAGTAGCAATTTTACCTCCAGAAAAAACAATCAAGCGCAACTGTTTCCATTCCCCTTGGGCCCCCCCACACACACACTGCGGTATTTAACAGCAGAGTTTTAGGGTTATGTTGTCCTGTTCTTGGACTCAAAGGAACACTGGATTGTCAATAAATTTCTTGTTCACTTCCTTCCCATTGTGGATTCTTTGCCTAATAAGGGAGCGCCTGAATTGCAGGTTATTTTGAGTGTGTGCGATAGCGCTCGCTTTGGCCTCCTTGAGGCATTCTGACAGTAGGCGAGCCAGAGGCTTTAGGAGAGTGGCACTTGTCATACACAAGAAAGCTACGTAATGCAGATCCAATCCAGTGTAAAACACTATTTAGAAACAGTGTTCTACCATAAGTCACTGTTTGCTTGTTTGCGTATAAAACCAGTGTAATAGTTGCCGTGAAGATAATATTCAAATATAAAATTGTTTAAACTTTAATTAGCAACAGTAGTAATAGATAAAAATATGTATATTATTACACTGGCATTGTTTACTTGCATACTGTAGTACTGTTTTTAGCCTTTTCTTCAGTTTCTAATCTGCTTTTGATACAGGGGGAGATGTGACTTCCTACCACAGGCTGGCCCATTGTTTTCCTGCTTTTTAGGAATGAGGTTGAAACAAACTGTTCCTATGTAGAAGGTCAAAAAACATCGTTATGAAACATAGAAAATGAGACTAAAGGTAACAGCGTGAGACCAACAGGGAATTCCTGTCCCTGAGCAAGACCCAACTTCACAGACGGGAAATAAAAAAGATTAGGGAGGGGGAAAAAAACACTGCAGTTTATAATTAAGAGGAAAAATCTTCAGTTTGGAGCTGTGGGTTCCTTAATCTCTGTCTCCTGTGTTTATTTATCAGTTTGCAAAGTTGTACGCTGAAGGACTCCTTGATTATTTAGACAAGACACCGGAGTATTTCCCGGGCCAACAGAGTGAGGTCTCTGATGCAGGGATCTAAGCATGCAGCTTGCTTAATGCTTGACCCATGACCTCTCCTGGGTAATAATGCCTCCATATCTATCCTCACACACGTAGCAGCACAATCGCACGTTCAGATGTCAGGGAAGGTTTCATAAAGCACAGTAAAACACTGTCAAACAACCAGGGAATAACGCTAAGAGCATATTTCCGCTCTTTTTTTAGAAAAGGCTTCCTATATGTTTCTCTAATATACAATTAAGACAGAAGTTAAATCTATTCTAAGTTTTTTTTAACACGTGTCTGAATTTAGCTAAGATCTTAAAGATCTCTTTAAGAGGAAGCAGCACTTCCAGGAGTCCAGATTTCCCTCTACTTAACATCGCTGGCATTTTCCATTTTTCATCTCTTCCATTTTTTTCCACTCGTCCTCTCAGCTGTTTCCCCTTTAGACATACTCTCACACACAGCTCACAAAAGATACGCCACAAAGTCATGAAAGCAGCAACTGCAAGCTGAGAACCCGCTTGCAAAAATAAAGGGCTCTCAGAATAGATAAATAAAATCTCTGTTATCCAGCTGCCCTCCCTAAATCACTCCCAACCCCTTCAACAAGTGGTCACAAGCCGGGACACAGCAGAGCCTCTCAATAGCACTAGACAACCACAAGAGAGGATTCTTTAAGATTCCAGAAGTGATTGCTGGAGTTTTTACAAGTGAAAACTGGGCCGAATCTGAGTCTTTGAACATAATTACAGTAAGCCCTTGTATCATCCTTCCTGTTCGTGAAATAATCCTCTTGCTGCTTTGTATGCATTCCTGGGAAACAACATTCAGCAAAAATAGAAGTGTTTCTGAGGCCTACTCTGTCAGGAGTTGCAAAATTGGTGTTTCTGTGCATTTGGATAGGAAAGTGACATATATCATATACATATCAGTTTGGGAACTCCTAGGTGAAAATCGTTTATCAGACAGGCGGTGCCAATAGCTGTCAATCAAATCCTTAGCAGGCGATTGGAACACCTTTAACCAATAAGAACCAGAGCGACGTAGGGATGACTTTCCCAAGACAGGCACTTAATTGCTGCCGGAACCACCTGAACTACCCACCAGGATGCTGATTGTCCAGGTGTTTTTTTTTACCCAGCTGACAAATGTTTTTAATTGAGAGCTCCCACACTGATATACTGTATAAAGCAAAGCAAAACATAGAAGAGCTTGCGAAATCAGGATGGTTTTACCAGGCCAGAGAAGTGAGATAACAATTAAAAGGTTGTGCCTTTTAATTGTATTTGCTAATTGCTAATAAAAGGTATATGCCTGTCTACATGCTGTGAGGGGTGGGGGAAAAGAAAGTTGTTAGTTTAGGGGCAGAGTGGAGGGGTAGAGTGGAGTGACAGTCACCCAGCACTCGTGGTTGGGAAGGGCATGTGCTCGCAAAGATTAAAACCAAAACAAAAACGCTGCTGTAACCAGAAGGAATAATCTGCACTCCCTGTAAGTTACTCTCCCTCTAAGTAGAATAAGCACACGGAAGCATGTTCCCTATATGTCACACAAGTAAACAGGACTGTAGGGCTTCTAGGGGGGGAAAGTCTCTTGTCAGTCTTCATAAACCCTGAGGTTAAGCACTGTAAAACTCTGCTTATTTTCACGTTTTCAAGTGTTCTGTTTAGCAGGACGGAGTCCCACACTATGGGCACTGCCAACATGATTAAAACGTCACAGCTTTTTTTTTCTTAGTAATTCTAAGAAAAAACTAAGTTCATCTATGAGATTTTAGGTGTACATTTGCAGCCACAGTGCATAGTGGAGCATAAATAACCAGTGCTATTCAACATGTGCTTCTGAGAGGATTTTGCCAGATTTACATCCAGCTGGTATAATAAGTACTTTAGTTCTGAAGATTTATAACCCAAGAACTGAATAAAATGTTGTTGACAAGAAAAAGAAAAAAATAGCACAACATCCACACAAAGTTATTCCCATTGGGGGGGGGGGGGGGATCAGAATTTTGAAACACTAACCCTTAAACGTACCACATAGTTAAACCTACTAGTGTGTGTTTTCCACACAATGGCATAATGTCTGCTTGTCACGTCTTGTTAAGGTGTTTGTAGACCTCTGTGGAGTCCACGCATACTCTGGGGAGCCGGTACTGTGCCTCCACAGAGCTAAGAGAGGGGTGTTCAGCGAGTGCAGTGGTCAGACTCACCGAGAAAATAAATCCACAGCTAGCCCGGACACGGCTTCTTGGAATCCCTACAATCGGGCAGCAGAGAAACTGCTATTTTCCTCCACTGACTCCATTGTCTCCTGCCTCTATTCTGGTAATCTAATGTTTTCAACATGCTCTTGGTCACCTTGACTTTGGTTGCCATAGCTCTCGACACAAACACATCCCCACCCAGAAATACACCAAATAAGGCTTGGGGGGAGGGGAGGGGGGGGGGGGCATCTTCTAATCGGAAAGCACAGAGGGAGAGGCAGATATACGGTAAAATGTAGTGTAAACAGGTCAAAGCCATTCCATTGTGTGCATACGCTAGGAGGAGGTTAGCAGTTACACAGGCAGACTAGCTAATTAGGACACAACACTAATTGTACTAAGCTTAAGCTACTGTTGACTCAAAGAAAATGATAATTGCATGGGCATCAACAAAAAATAAATTAAAGTTCTTTATAATAGAGAGGTCTTTCAGGACAAGTCTGTTTGTTCTGGAAATGACCTTTAAACACTTTCCTCCAACGCGAAGGAAGCAGCCTACAAGAAGGCAGCCGTCCTGTCTAGCTGTCGACCCCGGCAGATGTGAGTTCTGAAGAGTTCAAAAGAATTCTGCATGGGGGCACCGCCATTTACATAATCCTCCAGATATATTCCCCTGCAACCTAATCAAATTATTCACAAGTCTAGCCCCTAACTATGTAGACCCTGCCATACAGCCTTTCCATTACCAGCCGCTGTGCCTTAATCGCATCGAACCAACCAATGACAATTTTCCCTTTAGAATGGCCAACAGCAAAACAAAGCGCAGTTGTGTCTGACAAACAAAGATTTCAGACAAACAACATCTTTCTCCCTCTTGTCCACTTTGTTAAGCATTTCACGTTGTCCTGGGGCTTTATTTACGTTTGACGAGCGCACTTTGAGAGGCAGAATTTTATCACTACAAGTGCACAATCTTGAGACAATGGGACATTATTTTCAGGCGAGGATTTCAAAGGCTATTTGGTTGTTATAGTAATTAGCAGGCCGGAGTGAAAACTATTGAGCATAACTTTGAAAGACATCTGCAGATGACACAATGGGTCTCCATAATCATAAGTAAGGCAATAAGTCTCCAAAGAATCTAATCCTAAAAGAAGCTAAACTGCTGATTCAAATTCAAGCAGAGGTTCACACACATACACAGCAAATTCAAGTATTTGGCATATTGCTGAAGAGGAACATTCTTTGTTGAATAATTTCTATGTTGCTAAAAGCATAAACAACGCTGGCTTTCAACATTTGTAGAAAAGGTTTCCTTTCCCAGAATAACTCTGTAGAACCACTGATAATATGATATGATTTCATTTAAAATAATATAAAAACAAATGCACACATGGAATGTATTGGTCAATGTTAATAGTAGTCATTTTGACCAATAGGAAACCACCCAGAATGAGACATTGATTATATACACAATATTGTAACAATCTTGAAACATTGTAAGACACAAATTATATTTTATAGTAAGCACTTTATATAACTGGTGCTTTATTCCAGTGCTTATGGCTTAGCTTTGTTTGACTGTGTGAAACATTATTTCATTGTTAATCAGCCTGTTGTTGAGTTGTGTTCAGTCTAATGCCAGGGGCTAAAGGGTTAATGGATGAGAAGCCATCCTATATGCGGTCAATTTTCAATGACTTCTTTACCCACGTCGAAATAAACTATTTTATGTCTCCAAATATGCAGATCATTTTGCTTAATGAAAGATGCTTGACGTCTCAGATCCAATTAATATGCAAATGCAAGTGAGGATTTATTTGTGACATTCTGTATGGGTGAGAGAAAACAAAAAGGCTTCTTAACAGTAACACTAATTGCTGTGACTGATTGTCACATATCATCATTCACTCAGCATCTCATAAGTACTAAAAATTAAGGGAAAAACTCGCACATGCATTAAGTTTGTTTTAGTTTAATTTTCTTGAGTGGAGGTACAGTACACTGTCAAGGCATGACTTACAGTATACATAGCCAGTGTCCTGTTGTGGCAATGTGTGAGTCTCCGGGTTGGTGGGGTTGAGACACTCACTGCTTACTTAGAAATGGTCTTTCAATTTTCCGCCACCAACTGTCTTTCTTAGTTAGGATAAGCTGAAATGTAGAAAGGGTTTAATACCTCAAATAATATAGTTCCAACTGATCGCTCTTTAGTGCTTACACCAACATACAAAAATGCCATAACCATATAGCCGTTATGACCATATTAAAGGCGATATATTGACAAATTTAACTGCGTCCATACTGTAAGTCATTTTCGGTAATTCAGTGCAACTAGTTTTCTACACAGAAAAGCACACAGAAAAGCGATGAATTCATCACTTTAGGAATAAAACGCTAATGTATCTGATGTAATAAAATCATCTAATAGACGACACAATATACGTTCCTGTTTGCATCATTCTCAAGCCTTAATGCTTAAGGCAGCATAATAAAAAAAGGCTTGTCTGAAACCTGCCGTGACGTGCCTTTAACATATCAAGCAGTGTTTACCAGAAAAAAAATACTTTATTGAATTATTCTCCCACGGCACGCTGGCACTGCAGGCTGTGGAGCTTGCTTACAGCATGGCATGGAACTGTCAAACGTCAGCTCGGCTGTCGTAAAAACATAGCGATCACACAAAAATGCTATGTTTATTCGACTAGCATAATGGTTGGATCAGTCTGAATCAAGCCACGCTAGCTAGTGCTGCATCTCAAAGCATGTGTTTAAACTTGAAGCCACTAAGAGAACACAACAACATGTGCATTGCAACACCTAAGCTTTGTCTGAACATGAAAGCTCACGTGTGCTGTATGGACCCCATAGGACAACCTCTCAACCATTTGATCATTGAGTAGACTGATGATTTAGTGTGTTCCCATTGAGAAACACTTTCGGAGCTATAAAAACTACAATCAGCCTCTTTGGATTAAAAGGCCCCATCTCCTTTAACAACGACTACAACAAAAAACTAACGTGCTGACTAGCAGTCGGGTGGGCAAAATAAAATGATCGGCCGACATCTTCCCTAATGCTTTTAATCCTCTTGTGATTTTTTATAGCTTTTGTAAGGCAGATGAATCTTTCTGTCTGGCTCAATGTTAAAGAATAGTGCTAGGGTGCTGCTTGCCTGCTCCCCTACAAACATGTCACTTTGCAAGGTGTGAGAATCAGAGCGCATGGTAGCACTTTCATGGAATAATAGAATATTGAAATCTGTTTATCTCAATCACAGCACTGTGTAATTAAAGAATATTGATACTAAATGTGCAATAGTGAGCTTATAGCAAGTGGAATGTTTGAGAATAGAAAGCACAGCTTTGAAACTGACTCAAACAGTTTACTATATAACATAATGTTCAAATATCAATATTGGAACTATATCAAAACATACTCGTCAGCAAAACGACTAGTGTACCGCACAGTACATGAGAAACACTACAAAGGCCAAACATATTCATACCCAAGGCTTTACAAGACTTTACAAAGTCTTGAGCAAACGTATTGCTTGTGTCTGAATCTGTCAGTGTTTGTGTGTGTACTTGATGTCTGTTTGCATGCCGACCTAGCCTCAGATTGCTGTTTGAGGATGTAATTGCTCTGCTCCTCTCCTCCTCCGAGTGGCCCAGGATGGATCTGCGCGGGCTGTTTAGCAGTCAATGGCCGGTGCAGATTGTAAACAGATCTCCCATGAATTGCGGGTTTAGCGGTTTTGTGAGTCTCCAAACAAGGTTGTACCGATAACAGCATTCTCTCCCTGACAAAATCAGCCACTTTGCTGTGAGGATGTGATTTGAGAGGTGCCAGTCAAAGTGATTGACACCATTAATCCCCCACAGGAGCAAATAGGAAGGGAAAACAAACGATGCCCTTATAGAAAACATGTCCCTGTTTGAGCCGTACCTCGGATAAATATTTAGCTGTAATTGCACAGCTAAGCACATTGGTGATCATTTTTAGAGGTTAAAGAGAAATTAAATTACATAATTGGCCCACACATTGTTTCTCAAAAAACATTTGTTTTCTTGAGATAAGTGACAACCGAATCATGAATGCAATGAAATGTACATGAAAGCTACTGTATATCATAATGTAGGGACAAAGGTGTTTTTTTAGATGAAAATCCATGCATGTATTACACTGTATGAATGTAGAATAAAACACTAGTTTTATATTTCAGCGTTTCCGAGGCCTAATTTGCCTTGCATATTCATTGTTCATTTGTGCGCTGCCATCCTGATTAAGACCTCAGACAACTGCACACAAAGCACAATGTAGTTTCTAAATTAAACATTAAGATTTGTCGGCCAGTAGAAAAGCAAGTCATCAAGCATTAAGCACACATATTAATTTTCAAAGAACCAGCGGTAATGGAAACATCTTGTAGACAGTGATGCTAACTTGGCCCAACTGACAAGGAACCCATATAAATACGGTGCTAAAACATGTTAATCCGGAAATCTGATCTTCTAGCGCATTTAAAAAAGCAGTACGACGCTTAAACGCTTAACTGAAGTCATGAGAACAACCAGTGTCTACGTAGAAAGCTACTGGTGGGTTGTGTCGTAGACATGTGTACATATACTTTGCATGTTTTGTATGTTCTTTAGTGCATTCCCCCCACCTCCATAGACATACATGTTAAGCAGACAGCAGGAAGTGTGACTGTGCAGAGTGGCCACGCGATGAACTGGTATCCTGTCAGCTGGGATTATGTTCTGAAACAGAGTAAGTGGGTAAAGATAAAAAATTGATGGAGGGCATTGTGAATTCTTGGGGAATACAGAGAGATGTGACAAAATGACGCCAAGAAAACGAATACGCTGTGGATTTATGGAAAGTTTACTTAGCAATTTCCAAGGCACTTATTTGATGTTGTCTTTTAGTTTATGGAGCCTTGAGAAGACAAATGAAGGAAAGGAAATGTAAATAAAAAGACACTGTACTTTGATGGGGCTCCATTTTAGTTTGGAGTGTTTCCAATTTCATAATAAAACTTAAAAAAAGGTATCTTCATAAGACACACTGAGAAGCAATTGTAATATCGAAGCTAACTTTTCAGTCTAGTTTTAACACAGGCAGCTATTATACTTTAGTGCTTTAATATACTAAATTAAATATATTAGTAATCACTATTACTTTAGTTACCTAAACTGAGTTTCTGTGTCAATGCTGTATTTTGTGGTTTTCCAGACAGAAAAGCCGGGTCTGATCGATCAAACCCATTGAGAACAGCTGCAGAAAGACTAGCGTACAAACAAATATGGGAAAATTATCTTAAGAAATAGACACATTATAAAATCTACTACTTGAGTCTTCTAGTCTTCTGACCCACCAAAAGGGCAGTCCGAAGCTATAAACCATCTATTTTAATAGCATAAAATAATAACTGAGAACCATAAACACCATCGAAACATCGAACAAATGTACGCACCTTTTTATTATAGACAATAAAACGAGATTAAACATTAAAAACAAAAAGATTTGGCCTCATGATCACACCCACCCCACATGCCCCCCTAGTCGAGAACCACTGCTCTAAAGGATATAGGTATTTACTATTATCTCCAAGTTGTTGTAGCCTCTTTTGCCCACAAATAGAGACAATTTATACTGAAAACGCTGTATTTCAGCCACCACTGAAGATGTTAAATGGAAAAACAAGCTCTTTCGTTTTGTTCCTCGCAAATGATGTGAAAATGGCCCATTATTGCGAGGAACAAAGAAGACAGGTCCCAAGCTGGAGCCAACCCTTCACGGGTGCCCTGGTGACTCGGCCAGCCACTCTCCCAAGGCCTGCTCCTTGATTAAATGCATAATCCACTACTCCCCATCCCCGATGATTTAGTGTGCCTTTAAATCAGCTTGCGCACACATAAAAACCTCAAATAAAAATCACTAAGAAAAACCATTGCACTCTAACTGTTCTATTAAAATGATACCCAGCCCAGCCTTTCTTCTCTGCAATACCGTTTATTCCACATGAATGCATATCTTCATTTTTTTTCATAGGTATGCATATAAAATATTTAAAGTTTAAAATGTCACCGTTGAAACATCAAATGAAGGAGTCGCTCATTAATCAGCATGGATAGAGGTTCTCTTTTAAGGTTATAACCCTTTGAAAGAGCAAAAATTACATTTTTGACCTTGAAGATGAGACAAACTCATAAAGGTAAAATAATTTGCAGTTTAAAGGGGAAAGAGATATCGGTTACCTCAGCCAGCAGTGCTCTGCGTTGTGGGGGAGAGACCAAACAGCTCTCATTTTCATATTTACATCCAAGCTGTTGGGATTAATTTGAAAACACATCAAGAAAAAAGAAACAAAAAACTCTGAGAAAACATCAAAAGGGGCAACTGTCTAACTTTCAATTCCACGGGGCCCCATATATCTCCGACTTTTTTCTTGGATTTTTATTAAATGGTGCATGACATTTTCATTACTCAGGGAAATTAAATTGACTAATTTCTTACAAGCTCGATACGTCTGCTATTTTAGGGAGGTGCAGAGAACAGAACAATTGTTTCAACACCTACACAAAAGAAATGCAAACGTGAATCTGCCCTCTGAAGACAATCTACTCTCGGAGGAGAAGTGATTTCAAAGCCTCAAAAGAAATTTGTTCTTTAATAAGCGGATTCGAGGTTTTGATCTTTTTCCTAAACTAATCTCATTTCTGAATACTGCTCAGAGTTCATACACTTCAAAATAACCTAAACAGTACATTTATTACATAAATATGCACTAGAATAGTTAGGTGGAAGACGCCTAAAATTGATAACGGCAGGGTATTTTGTTTTATTGCTTTTCCGCAACTTTGATGGAATATTTAGCTAATGATACTAATCAAGAGGGAGCACACAACCCGTATACAGTATTCAGTTTTAAAATGTGTAAAAGCTATTCCCGTTGACTCCAGGGAACTCGTTGAGGAACGCCGAGGCAAATGACGTGAGCCCGAGCCCTCCTCTCGAGATGAAAAGGCTGATTGCGTTCACCTCTCAGGAGTGTAAGCCACACGGCTGACAACATCACTGGAAAATAGACTGCCGAGCCCCTTTGGGCCCTATAACAGCTTACATTTAATGTGGGGGGGTCACACTAAAAAGGAGGTAACACCACAACCACGCACTCATATGGTCGAGTACATTATAGAAAGAAAAGCATCAATGCTTACTTTGTGCCGTGGGTTATGGAGCAGTGGAGGGTGAAGAAGGTTAAAATATTACTACACAGGCAGATGTTTTTAGTTACTGGTGACTACTCTCCCCTGTCTGTAATCAGTGGAGGAGGTCTCACAATAGCCAATATGATATATCACTGGCTTTGGCATTGATGCCGAATTCTAGTTCTACTGTATACTGAGCCATTGTACACTAGTACCTTTGATGATTAGAAAAAAGCAACGTGTGAAACATTATATTATTATATTAACATGAACATCGTGATGAAAGACGTGGGGCCCTCTCTGTGACCCCTGTGTTTTTCACCAACAACCACAGCTTAGTGGCTTTCTGAGCCCTATTTGAAAGGTTAATGAATTAACCTAAAATGACTTAAAATGCTATTAAAATGCTGAGCTCTTGTACTGTCTGTAAATTAATTTAAAACCGCAGCGTTTTGAAATATTCAGGGAGAGAAAAAATAAAAAGAATGAGAAAAGTGGGGCTTTTCCTAAAGCTTTTGGCTTGTCTTGAATGATGAGAAAAATAAATTAGGCTTAAGTGAAAACATATGGTATTCCGCTAGAGAGAGAGGCTTCTTAAGAGGATCATGGCTGTGTAATAAACAGAGACAGGAAAAGGGCACGTGTGGTGGTTTGGGTGGGTGAGCAGGTTTTATAAAGCAACAGAGCCAATGGCTGTTTTTTCTCTCTCTTTTTAAGTTGTGTTGGTGCACTCAACCGTGTTGGTAGCCAGCCCAATAGTGACATAAGCGACTGTGCTCTCACAATGCTATATTTCCTATTAGGCCTTCATGTATGTAATTATTACTATTAGGCTGGGGGGCCTTGTTGTACCCTGTGTAATTTCGTAATTAGAATTCGGATTTCTTGATCTTGTCTATCTGCCTTTTCTGATTTGACGTCTCAACTGAATAGTGTGGAAGCTTAATCATGGAACCCATAGGCTAGATAAAGCACCATGCCACGGGACCCTTAGTAAAGCGCGGGGGTGCCTGATTGTCTTTTTACTTTACAATTCAAGGTGTAGGTAACATGTTCAATTCCATTTGGCATTAGCAACTTAAATACAGTAAGGCACCCGAGTGGGCTCTCTGCTTGACGGTGTCTGCTTTGTATGTGCGCGGCGCTGTGGCATATGTCTGGGCCGTAATCACAACAACAATCTCTTACAGATTGCCCATAATTAGAAAAGCTCCTCTCCAAACCAGCTCCATGTTAAGAGCATGATTGCAGCCAAATTGAGCAGTAATTTGTATGATGCGGACGTGGCCACTGTGTGAGAGGTGAAGTCTGACAGAACCCCTCCTGTTGATGCTTTAATGTCAATTCTACCAGCCTCATATGGCTCGCGTCACTTGGACCGGGGAGAGAAAGCACCAGACGGGACAGGGGGGGGGGGCTGTACTGTATCACAGCTCAGCAGAAATCAAGATAATTCAGGGGAAGGGAAAAGAAAAATGACAGGACCAGGAGACATTTTCTGTCCGCACGGCGCCACAAGAGGCTCATCACGGATGCTAATGGAATCACTTGCTCCACCTTTATATTTGGCACCAAAACCTAAACATCACCTGGCCCATGGATCAACAGCAGATGTACTCATTGCTATTCCACGAAGCTTATCCAGGCCACGCAACTCAGAGAGCCAATACAGACGGCCCTTTCTGTTGGCTACCAAATACGGTGGCATATCAGGCGGCGTATTTGCATTTTACATGCTAAATCAGCTTTGTGATACAGTCCAATATCTGCTTTTCACGTGGCCTTGAATCTTAAGTCTCTTAACAAAGGCTTTCTGAAGATTTCTTCAGGCTCTTCCTTGTTTTTTTTTTTAGAAGTGCTAATCGACGGATCAATAGAGCACTGTCTGAGGTCAGGGGAAAATGGCCCAGTTTAACTTTGTCATTATAAAAGGACATAAGCATGTTGTTTCTCCACCTTGATTGTCAACAAACTAATCTGGGTAAATATAATGATTCAAATCAAATGACTTTACATAAAAACATCAATAGTCTCTTCCGATAGGGTAAAATGTGAATGAACTCTTTGGTGGCGTACATATCGCCACGTGTCTGTAAACCAGCCTAGTGTATTTTGCTATTGTTACCCAGACGGACTAAACCCCTTCATCAAGCCGCCTTAGCCACAACAGTCAGTGTGAACACCGTAACTACAAGACTTCAGCCCAGACATAACAAGAACACTTCAAATTGAGGATTGAGTTGTTAACCATAGCGTATTAGTCAGTTCCTTTGGTCCTAATCCCAGGAAAATATAAACTAGCCCCAGTCAGACGACACTGTCGAGACCTGTGCAATCCTGATAAGATCACAGCTTTAAAAATCCCTCAGATGTCATGAATTTAGAACGCCCGGGAAAAAAAACTATAAAAGAAGAAGGGAAAAAAAGGCAGGTCTGAATTCTGCATCATGTCAAATATAATACCGTATGAGAACCCGTTTGTATGAGAGAAGGCCTGCCAGTTATTAGTGCACTGCTGACAGAAGCTGTTTTTCAAGGTTAACATAATCAAGCCCAACCATGTCTGTAAATTATTATTAATGATTATGATCATGAATAAACTTCCAGCTTTCCTTCCCTACAGCATTTGCTCTTTTTCTGGGTGTAGACGCACGTCACAAACAGAAGGCCTGGATCCTGTACAGTGCATATCCATTCTCTAAAAACACTGGGAACATAGAGCTGCCACATACTGTACTTGGTTGTTGCACAAAATTACTTTACACTTCTAAAGTGATGGAAAAAGTCTGTCCAACTGAACGGTTGGAGGGCAATATCAGCAGAGGTGTGAGAGAATGTGTCTTTGGCCTGCCATAATTACTGCTGCCAATCCCAGGCAGTTTTATAAGTCCAAAAACCTGACACTTCACAAAGACTCTATAATTGCATTAGGCTGGATTTTCACACTTCAAAGGTCTATTAATTATTTTTTCCTGGGACCTGTCCTGAAATATATATCCCTGCTTTTTTTCCCCCGAAAGCTGCCTCATGAGGAGATGTGGAATTTTTCATGAAAACACGAAAAACAGCCACTCGAAATGACTTTCCTTGTTTTCCTGCTCTCCCGAACATCCCAGAAATACATTTTGGTGTTTAATTTAATTTCAGAAACCGTGGATTGAGAGACAACCGGTTCAAGTCCAAGAGGCCATTTGAGGAGAGTACAATGGGGGGTGGAAAAAAACAAGAAAAAAGGCTAAATTCACATTCTAAAAGTTTAAACATAAATTAAATTTTATAGTATGTGAAGCTTGTGAACACGGCCAACTTTAAAAGCACAATATTTTCCTCACACTGAATCAATATTTAAATTGCGATCTTTATCACGACATTTTATGTGGATAAGGAAAAAATGCATGTTAATGCAAGATGTAAACGCACTCAGCACACATTGAGATTAGCCAGGCCACTCCTAGAGGTAGTGTGGCTCATATTGGGATCAGATCTCAGGTGTACAGGCAATCCAGACAGTGTGTTCTCATTAGGGAGAAATCAGCCACCCACAGGATAGCATAGTCGTTGAGTTAATACAAAGAACCCTGTGGAAAAGGGGATGGCTGGATGTCACTGGCGCCAACAAGATCACAGTTTCGCTGTACTGTTTGCTCTTTATTTTTCTATGTTTTTATGCAGTTAGTAAGGTATGTCCCTCTGGGCATGCTGTAGGCAGTTGTGTTCACTTCTGGTGTTACGTTTTAGAGAAGACTGGACCATATTCTCTACAGTATGTGCGTATATTATTTATTTAATATTTATTCAACCTGTGAGTTCAGTAACATTTGCATGTGAGAAATGAAAGCGTGTATACATATATACCGTATTGCCGTAGCGATATATTGTAAAGTGATATTGGTATGCTCCCTGCATATTCTGTGATGTCATTGCTGAAAACTTGGATCTGCTCAGCTGGTAATGAATTTGAGAATTTCTCTGCAGATCTGTTGAACATCGAAATGGCTCTCACAATTTGTTTTATGGTACTTATGGTATTTTTCTCTTGAGGTGCTTTCAAACAAATAATCATAGCATGCTTGGGTAGAACTGAGCGATTAAAGACATGATTCGGGAGTGAGACCGTAAATGGTACAGCCTCCCTGCCAATTGACAGCCTCCGATCTGCTCACTTAAGAAAATTGATGGGATCCATTGCCAAAATGGTGCCCTTGACAGACATTGAAATGATGACAAGCGTTAAGCTTTATGTGATGTAGTTGACTCCAACATAACTGTACGGGAGGCTGTGATGAACTAGTAAACCCATATGGCATCCGGTAGAAACTGCTGACATCCTTTCTCTCTCTCTGTCTCTCTCTATTTCTCTCTCTTTATCTTCCTTTCACATGCACAGACTCACTTAGTTACATACCCAGATCCCCTCAATGTATCTTTCCCCAATAAAAGCAAATCACTGTGGTAAAAGCTGTTTGTCCACATAATTCCTCAGAACCGTCCAAAATAGGACTGCTATCACTAAGCCAACAGAGAAACACTTAAGATATTTGGTTCAAAACGTTTGCAGGCGGACTTTCTTTAGACAAACAAGAGAACCACACATCACAGTTAGTATTCAAGAGGGAAATGTGTGCAGCAGGACAACATTTAAACAAACATACGTTCAGTTCGTGCAGTAATTCTGGAAGATGCTAAAATCCCCGCAGATCACCAAAAGTACAGGCTTAAATATTTACTGTTTGTCCCCTATATTTCATCGCTGTCCAACAGTGAAGCAAACATACTCTAAATGTTTTAGCATTAGCATTACTGTTGTGATACCAGTCCAACTCAGTCAAACGTGTATATCAGCATCTTCTCAGAACTGTCCCTGGATTGGGGGGGGGTAAAAAACGGTCTAAGAAAGTCAGTTCATTAAGACCATCTTTTTTCACGTCTCTCCTTAATAGGAGATCTTGTTTCATTCTGTTGTTTTTGCCTCATAAAGCTGTGCAATGTATGAAAGCTCTGCAGTGAAAAGCCTGTACAATGGCGTTATGGAACAAAGGCAGGAAGCAGATTGAGGGGAAAACGGGGGGAAAATGGCATCGTCTCTAAACTTAATGAAACAGCATCCTTTCTTTTTTCCTAGTAATTATAATAAAGATGGAAAAACATAATAAACGTCTGCCTGCCCCCACCTGCTAACAGTAATTATAATAGACTCAACAATAAATGGTAAAGCAGCACAGAGCTGCATCTTGGGAATTCTCAGGGGTCTGTGGATTAGCGCGAAAAGCCTGAATGATTAAAATACACTAATTAAAATTTTGTGTTCCTCGGTAACTCGTCTTGCACGGCCCTGTGTGCCGGCAAAATGGGAATAAATGTGACAAAAGCAAATACTCTTTTGGACTTGAATAAATAAACAAGTCTAATCAAGTCTAATGTTTTTACAGAGTGAGTTACATAGAAAGTTCTCTGATGACCTTTCCCTTAAAACAGAACTCCCCGTAACGCAGCGAGAGGATTTCCACTGTTTTGTTTATATCAAGGAAGACTTAACAGACACTTCAGATGTAAAAGTACACTGCTCTTGCCTGAGTATAGATCAACACAGCATTGTGGATACGTATTCATTGTGATTTGTGACCAATTTAGTAATATATGGAGAAACACCACTACCACTAAACGAAATGAATAAATGTACTGAATATGTAATACAAATCTTGTGTTTTTGGGAGCACTATTCAGTAAAAGCTGATAGTCTGCTGTGTTTACACATTATAATGTACAACATGTTATATTCAATTTTATATCAGTTTCAATACAGTGACTACAGGTGTAACAGATAAAAAGCAAGTCCTAGTGTGTTTTGGAAGCAGAGCTATAGATAACCTGTAGTTGATAGATCAGAGAGGAACCTATCAAAGGCCTGGAAATTTCAGTTACAATCACACAGCAGCCATGTAACCTAACAGCAACCCATGTCACTCGACTTAGAGTTGTTAGGCTCTCTTCTAAAACTGGAGAAAAAAAAAGAGAGATGATATCAGAAAGATGTTGTGTAAATCTAACGTGTCAGTGCCGTGGTGAGAAGCCGGCGTTTTAAAGAGCCTCCGCCAGGGCTTTCCCCCTGCGGCTGCTCTCTGGAGAGAGCGCTCTCTCAATCCTGGTATATTATTCTGTCTTAGCGAATAATGTCAGACTGTTGTTTCGCGTCAGCGGGGACGACATGGCGAGATAAAAAAGAAATCTTTCGCCGTGATCTCTTTCTGCTATGCGGCGCGGATGTGGCAAACCGTTCCCTCGCCAACGCCGGCAGAAATCAAACAGCCACAAGGAAAATCAAAGTATTGACCACGCGTCAGGCTGGTGCCAGGGCCCAGAGGGCAGCAGTTGGCATCGACAAATAGAGATGTTTCGACTGCATTAGAGGAAAATGTACTGCTAAAAGGCAAAATACATGCGCACGCGCGCACGTGTGCAGGCATTAACTCACGAGGCGCACTTCTGGCCCACTGAAGTCTCCCTGTCTGTGTTAGCAGTTCATTTTCTTTACATTCCCCCACGTAGTGTTGCAGCAGTAATGACGGCACGGTGGCTCTGAATCTGTCAGTCAATTAGGGGTTTGGCCGCGGCGGCCCGGCCTGGTCACTGAGACGTGGCCTCTTCCTCCCGGAGAGTCGAACTACAGCTGTGCTTCAAAAAGGGGTGTAATCCCTGAGTGTATTACCAAAGAGGCTAAAAAGATTCAAAAAGCCTGCTTACAAATTTAATTACCTTTGCAGTTAACCAGAGCTTAGCAGCCAATGACCTGATATTTCCACTGCAGACAAGCTAAGGGGAAGGGGAAGGGGGGTGGTGGTGCGGTGCGGAGCGGGCCACGGAGACTGGCAATCCGGGGCAGCTCAGCGTCATCCAGTGGGCATACTCGGTGCCAGGCGCCGCGACAACGGCGCACGCGTGGCTCTATCCTCCGCCGGAGTGCAAATTAGATACAGTTGATTAAAATATTGAGTCATTTCACAGCCGATGTTGGGGGAATAAGGGGAGATGTGCTGCGTGCACGTCTGTTTAGTGTGTGTGTGTGTGTGTGTGTGCGTGCGTGCGTGCGTGCGTGCGTGAGAGACAGAGTTAGAGCTGAACAGAAAACGGGAGGCGGATAGAGCGGGGGGAGGGGGGGGGCTCTGCTATATGTGAACAATGCACACACAGACATCTCATTTATAGGCCCTGGTTCTCACGTGCCCTGGAGAGGACATGTCTGAAACACATATAGGTGTAATAGCAGGGCCTCCTCGCGCATCTCTCTGCTCACTTCACAGAGCACGGGTCGGCACGGGAACGGTGCGCTTCACGGCCAACGAATCGCACCCCCCCCCCCCCCTCTTTGCTAACGCACACAAACGTGTGAGCTCTTTGTTCGCCTCCCCAAAACAAGTGAATTCGACTTGTGGTTGGAAACTTCTGCCTCACTACGATTTTAACAAAAGAAAATTAACACTTTCTGGTTGCCCTGGTAACCTAATTGCATCAGAACCCTGCGCACAGGAGCCAAAGTAACTGAATTTTGATGAAAAGGCGGCGATAATTTACGGCATTGAGAAATTAGTTGCCGTGGCGACGCGTTAATTACATCTCAAATTAACAATGCAAGTGTAGTGAAATTAAATATAAATCATATTTTCTGCATAAATTACAGGGGTTGATTAGTGCGGGCGCCAGGAGAGAGAGAGGTTGAGATTCCAAGGGCCTGTCACTCCCCCTCCTCCCACACACCCACCCCCCCTCTCTCTCCCCTCCCCTCCCCTCCTGCCTCCCTCAACACCTCCCCCCTCATCCTGGCTCCTCTAAAGACAGGGACTGGATTATGCCAGAGCAGACTGCTCAACCATAGCTTAGCATGTTTGCATTTTGAGAATAAATACAGGGCAAATATTGGCAGGTCTAGTGTACACGGGACGGAACGTGCGCGAGTGAGCGTGTGCGCGTGTGGGTAGAAATGCCAAAAGGCGAGCACTTTGTGTCTACGAATATGCCTGTGTTTTTAATGTGTGTGTGCGTGTGTGTGTGTGTGTGTGTGTGTGAGAGAGAGATAAGGAGCGTCTGTGTGATTTTAAACTGTCTACTTATCTGAGGTGTGTGTGTGTGTAGGTCTTCCGCGGAGAAAGAGAGAGAGAGAGAGAGAGAGAGAGAGAGGCTCTCCTCCCTGTGATTCCTCATGCGGCCTGACTTCCCTCTAAGCGTCACAAACAAGCCTCAGGAGTGATGTCAGGGATGTGGGGGGGGGGGGGGGGTGGGGGAGGGGGGCTGAGCAGCGAACACAGACACCACTGCAACAGGAACAGGAACCAACTTGAGCCGTCTAAATTATTCATGCGCCAGATGGATACGTTTCCCCGGGATTTCGCACTAAAGAAACGCACTCGTTCAACCCTCAGTATCCACCCAGCGGAGGGCTGCAGGAGGTGCGTCCCAATCCCAATGGTTATCTCGGCTGATTCCCATCTAGTCTGAAGAACGGGGAGTGGGAAGGCGTTTCTCTTTCTCCTGCCTTCAAAGACCCCGCAACGACCTCGCACGAAGAACATCGTAAAAAAAAAACCCTTGAGTCACGTTTACCACCGACTACACCTCGTTTTTGGGGCAGGGGACTTCCATATATAGAGGGTACTGCAAGCTCCGTGAAATCCCTGGTTTTAGTGCGACTAATTACCACGCAACGCCATACTGTTTGCACACACATGTCCACACGCGCGTCACACTGTTGTGGCCAACAAGTACACACCACCCCCTGCTCAAGTGTTGCCGTTGAAACGGGACCATCGTGGCGATGCAGTGTTATATAGAAAACTGGTGTTTTAAATGCGAAGATGTCCAATTGCCAGGGCTTGGCAAACAAAAGAACTTCCAAGCTGTGTTTTGAGGGATTCCCCCTATAAAACGTGGCATTACTTTGTGTTAAGAGGGCTTTGACAGAATCCCAGAATTAAGCAACCCTCGTTTTGTTCTCATGGGCACAGCAGATGAGCACATTAAGCGATGTTCATCATCACGGTATGATGGCTCCACCGTGCAAAGCATTTGCATAACCATCTTTTACAGTCAAAATATGCACTTAATTGATTTTAAGGTTTGCCCCAAAAATTCCAACAGAAGGTTTGGTAATAATGCAACCCTGCAAACTAACCACCAGTGAATGGGTGTAAATAGTTCAATGCCCAAGCTCGTCAAAGAAGGGATTATCTTTTAGTACACTCCCATGAGAAACAACTTCTTTAGCAATACACCCTTGATTTGTATTAGAAGCCAGTTTTATTAGCAAACAGCAGCAAAGTTAGCAAGTATAACCACAACCCATAGCCTGCGTAGTTGTTTGCAAACAAGAGCTGAGAGACTGTTGTAAGTCAATGTGCTCATCTTAATGGAAACTACTAAGCACCGGGCTTTGCAGAGGGGATAATGTATACCGCCCGAATGTTCCCGAACTAGCTGGATTCACACAAAGTGACTTCCTGTGCTGGGACAAGAAGGTTGGGCTGACCTCAGCCCCATGGGGGCTCCTCTGCCATAAGCAGCCATTTGTGAATGAGGATGACGACTTTTAAAAGGACAGGGCATCATTAGGAGAATAAGTAAGTCTTTCTCATGGTCTTTTTTGCACCCGCCCCCCCTACTCCTCACCGACCCTCTCTGGAAGTACTTCCAATGCATTTATACTGAGGGCAGAGTGCTCAGAGAGGGAGGGGCAGTGGTTTAATGGTCCCATAATGTCTCCGCCAACGCACAGCTGTCCTCCCAAGTTATGCAGACTGACCACTCGACCACTTGGACAATATAAGAGGAATTTTATCAAAGTAATTAAAAAATAAAAGAGCAAGAGTCAGTATTAGGCTAAATACCGCTCTTTAAAATAACAAAATATACTGGCACGAATGGATAATATACCCATTTAAACGGTTTCTGACTGTTTCTTTTTGATGTGATGCCCTCAATACAAGAGGTGATTAAATAGTGTTCATATGGAGATCAATATGAATAAATATTGAGAGAGAAAAAAGGCAATAGACAAACAATAGGCGCCTGGCACGCCATCGTCAGCGCTCGCCTCTCGCCTCGCTCCTTTGTTACTCCTCCAGCTCTTCCTCTCAGCCTTCAGATTAGTGTCACTCACGGAGTGCAGGAACGTCTGGCAGCCTCCGCGGGCCTCCCAGGCACCTCAGCGCCCATCATCCTCTGCTTCTGGCACGGGCAGATGGGGCTGCAGGTGTGGCCCGGCTTGGCACCACATGGGCCGTATCAACAACAACCAAAAGGCTGCCCTCGTTTACCTGACACGGGAGTCCAGCTACCACAAGCTCACGTTCACATCCATAAAGCTGACAGGGGAGAGTGGGGCAGATATAAACCCACACAAAAGCAGGGGCGACTCTGCTATACTATGTCATATTGCCTACAGTGGAAAAACGACAAGACCTTCCCAACACGCTGGATAACATTGCTCCCTGCAGTGGACCAACGCCACGGCTCTGAAACAGGAGGGGGGGTATCTTCAGCCCTGCACCGGGAGATCCTGTAGGCCTCACATCTGACCTAAAAGGGGGAAAAGGGGGCTGAACCCGAGACGACAGCCGTCATATTTGTTTGGCCTAAAAGTACACTTCCTTGCGGTTGATACCAGTGCTACAAAAGCGCTGGTTTGCCGCTCCCACACCTGGATGCAGAGTGGGTTGCACTCCTCTCTACCCCTCCTTCCTGCAGCACTCTTCAGCCAAATCCGTCCCTCTCTACCCCTCATCTCGACAGTCAGGGGTCATGGGAAGCATAAATGAATTGGGGAGAAAAGTGCGTGAATGTCTCCTCGATTACAGCCAACCCATAGGACAAGCGCATGGCAGGCTGCACTGTGAACGCACCAAGTGCCAAAACTGGCGTTCCCAGCAGATAATGGAGCCAGAGGAAGTGAGAGGGCCTTGGTGAATCTGACACTCCCATTAGGCCTCTACTGGAAAGTGCAGTATTTGATCATGGCAGGGAAATTGAGCAAAAATGAGCTGAAACCAGATCCCACATGACTTACTTTCCTGTTGGCTCCCAGCTCTAGGTGTCACTCAGACTTAATAAACCTCTCAGATTTTCATTTTATCACAGAAAATAGACTGTGCAAAAATAAAATAAGTCGGTTTGGCCTTAATGGAGCAAAGTAATGGAGAGGTGAGACTGACACAACACATTTTGCCCATAGTAATACCATCAAAATGAAAGCATATTCACTTCTGGAGTTTTCCAGGAATCAATTCAAACCGAATAGTGGCCTTTTTCTCAGACTTTATTTCATAATGGTTCCAACAAATACAGCACTTTGGCAATAGGCTGTCACCTCTGGTGATACCAACACAGCTATTTCACACTATAGAGTTACACCGGGCTGTAGCCCACGCAGAGCTCCTCCCCCCCGGCCTATAACTCCTATTTTATTTCCGCACTTTAGACATTAGCGGTACATTACGACCATCCCAGCAGATAGGATGAGTCCACTTTCACACCCAGGTGTTACATTGCAAGGTTAGGTCATCCAGGCGGCTGTGACCTTTGATCGCTCCGTCTTCAGCAGAAACGATCCAGCGATCCGCGCAGACGTCCTTGTGCTGCACTGAATGTTCTCACAGCTGTGCACGTGGGAGACATTAGGAGAATATTCATTCCGGGAATTAGGAATGCTAATTAGACAGTACGGCCACATACTGTATGATCACTTGGTTCTACAGTACATAGACGGAGAAGAAGTAACTTCAATGAGATCTTCTTTCCTAAAATGAAAAGGCCTGGTATTTATAACCTCGGCCTCCTTCAGAGAATGCTTTGTTTTTAGACACATAATCAGATCAGGTAAAGTGAGAGGAAAACATCCAACGCCGATTCCCAGAGTGCCTAATGCAACGCTATTAATGATTCCGAGGAAGACAGATGTTAAATTGTGTATGCCCATCAGCAGTGAGACTTTCTGAAGATTTATCATTCATGTAAACCATGAATAAAATATTTCCTTGTTGGGAGAAAATGCTACATCTGTTTGGTGCACCGCCGACTCCCTGCTGCGGGAAGATACCAGCGCAAAAACCAACTGACCTGTTAAAGCCCCCACATTGGACACGCAGTAGAAAAAGGTGTGAAACATACCGTTAGTGTTCTATTCTATATTTATCCTATTCATTCCTTCAGGGTACATACTGTACTTTATGTTAAATGCTATATTTATCCTATTCTCTCCTGCAGGTTCAAATTGGGGGCGGTAAAAGTAGAGTCAGAATAACAGCAGAAGTGCCCGATTAAACACAAGGTTTCACTCTCACAGTATGCATACAGTAAATAAATAAATCGCTGGGTGTCACCGGGGATCAGGCGTGCGCGCGAGTGCCAAACCCGGGAAGGTGGACAAGGCACTGACGGAGGCCCAAGGGTCGAGCCACAAGGCAGTAGGGGACGCCGGCGTCTCGGCTCGCCCGGTGACCATCACGTTGCCGTGCTCCGGAACAGACAAGCCCTGCTCACACAACAGATGGAACTAATGATGCGAAACAAAAGAGATCATCTCGCCCGTGGTCCTGGAGGAAGCCGTGGAGAGAAAGGGCTGGGAGTTTGAATGACAGGGCCAGAGGAGTCACACGGACGCGCTCGGCTGAACAGGATCACTGTCTTGTAGGAGGCATCGTGTTAAGAAACTGAAATATCGATCACTCTGTAATATCCACAGGAGTTTGCTGTTGGATTGCTGATTAATAACTGACATTTTACACTACCAATATTTTGACAAGAGTAGCCCCCTTTTAATACCATGCACTTTTATAAGAAATTATGAAATTACAAATAACTGCCATTGCCTCCCATTCCCATCCCTTTCAACTATTCTAAATTTAACAATGGGCATCCACTCAGCATAAATGCCTACATTTGAATAAGAATATAGGAATAATTAATTATTCATCAAGGCTCCAGATGTTGGATCATCAAATCAGACTTGGTTCAGTTTGATCACAAGGCTTTGCTATATAATCTATCTCATTACTCAGAATGACTAGCTAAGAAAAAAGAAATTAAACAATGAGGTCTGAGGCAAATTTATACAAGACGTTTCAGCACTCAAGTGAGGTACATCAAACTTTTGAACAGAAAGTTAAATATGAAGTATTCTCCGTCTGTTTTGAGATTTACCTAGAAACCGCCGCTTTCCTGGTTTGACAAAAACCAATCAAATTTGCGCCAAGCTCATTTGCACGTCCTGAGGGACAGGATTACATTTAGAGGTCATCTCTTAACAAATGAGTCCCAAACGGAAGTCACTGTGAAGTTTTTACATCAAGTACATTCAACTGAGCCATGCGTAAGGTTCATACTCAGAGACAGTCAGGGAGAGAGAGAGAGAGAGATCCCTACATATGTGATTTGAGCAAAGCCAAAACACCTTGGGAAGGGATTTAACCAGGATGGAGCTAAGCGGAGCACCAATTCATACCTATCCACGCGCGGAACGGATCACTGGGAAAAGTTCAGCGCTGATGCTGACACAAACAGCAGAGCGAGGCCTGTATTAGAGTCAGGTTAGCAAAGATAACACTATCAGCCGATCCCCACAGGCACCAAATGCCGAGCCTTGCTGGCAAATAAAGCTACAGTGTCTTGACTCCCTGGCACATTAGCTCTGATTACAATGACCTTCATTATATCAGCTACCCTTATTACAACACGTAGAATGCATGTCTCCCCTGGGCAATGCAAGGGGGGGATGGGGGGGGGGGGATAGGGAAAGTGGTGAGATTCACTGGTAAAGCTGTCGCTGCAAATATAACAGGCCTGCGTTAGAACACCAAGTAAAAAGCAAATGCCGACTTCTGTACTGTACCTGCTTTACCGGCGCAGGTTTTATGAACATCTCCCTTAAGTTCAGACAAGACTAGCTACAAACTACTGTTTTGATACAATGTTCTTTGGGGTTTACAGTACCCAGTGTTGGAACCACTCCAGCGTAACCAAATTAAAACACCAGCATCTGTTCAGAACCTTTCCGAAGTGCGACGCAGACGATTAACAAATATGGATAGTTTAGGATTAAACAGCGATTAAACAAATTTAGAAAGAGGTGAGATATTAAAAACGTCAAGAACAATACATTTCCCAGTACAGCCTTACACAGCGATGAGAAACTTATTGCACCTTTAATTTCATCTTGATTCTTAGTCCTACATATCCTGTCACAAACACGAATAAACAAAGCGGGGAGGTTTGGACAGCCAAGCATTGCGTAATATGTAACAAGGTTCTTAGCCTCAGTTTCCTGCCCGGCCTCCCCCTCCGCAGGCAGCGCGGGTTAGCCTAAGCAGGCTTCTTGGCAGGCGTCACCAGGGTGACGGAGGCGCTCATTTAGGCTTGACCGCCCCGGCGCGCTGGGGGTTCCTCTCCAGCAGCACCAGCTCATCCCCCACGCCAGGACACCTGCTGTGCCTCTCCGCTGGCAGGTGTCTCCAAATGACGGCCCCTTAGAGACCAGCCTGTTCCCATTCCCACTCTGCACTGCTGACATACCCCACCACGGCATGAGGCGAACCGCAGGGGTTCCAGGGACCATCCCATACCGCCGGCAGGGGGGCACCATGTTTGTTTTTGTGCCGAGGTGAAGTAGGGTTGGGAAAATCCGCTTGTTTTGGGATAAAGAACAAATCAGGAGATTGTCAGCGACACCAGAAGTGCCTTAGCAGCAACACGAGAACAAAAACACCTGTAGAACGCACAAGATAACAGCCAGAGGAAGAAGCTCAGATGATATTACTCAAAGCCTTGCTTGTCTTTGATAAATCCAAATTGCTGGGGTGAGAATGAAGAATTAAACGGCAATGTAGCCAAGAGTGCACAGAATCTGAATCTGAGTTTAAGCCACGTTGATCTCCTGTGATACCATGTAAAAAAATAAAAAAAGCAAATAAAATTATAACTTAATTATAGATTTATAATGAACCACTGCCAAAAGCAAGTCCCATACCAAGACAAACAGACACCTGCTGAACGCTCCCTGCTCATGGGTTTTCAGAGCTTAATTAATGTAGGCCTTGGGGTATCATAACTCATGTGTGTTGCTGCGTGCATGTTTCAGACAATTAAGTTGTTCCACCGAACAAAGGTGCAACTTCCAGTGCAACTCCAGTCGGAGCAAAGAAAGCAATGCTTCACAATACAGGAAGGGTTTTTTGTCTGCTGGAAGTGACGCCACAGAGCTGGGGGTTTGTTCGTCGCCGAGGGTAAGAGAGAAGTCCTCATGACTGTGTGAAGTGGCATTTCGGAAGGCAACTGGACGACAAATAACTTAGTGAACCAATGTGTTTGTTTATTTGTCTTTTCTTGTTAATTTATTATTGCTGCTTTACAAAAGCGCTGTAGCAGGCCTACAAACAACATGTGCAAAATGTTTTAATGACTTTAGATAGACAAATTAACATAAATAAATATGTAAATAAAAAAGATAGATTGGGATAGATAATTTACACAAAGAAATGTTAGAAACGCTGTAATTAAAAAACATTATTTTAAAATCCTAAAATAATTTCCCAACCGCCCCAAGAGCATCTTGTGAGCGACAGTATCTTTTACATTTACAGTGGGGTTAACACTCACCTTATCTGACACCCGGCTACTTTTCTGGACCTGAAGTGCTGATGAATTATCTCCTCTGGCCCTGGCGCTGCACTGCACAGACACGCCCTCTGCTTCTAGTCCGTTTCTACAAGCACAACAGAAGAGACAGAGTTCAGCAACTATGTGTGTGTTTTTTTGAAGTGAACAGCTCAACCCCAACAGTTCAACCATGGGTTGACAGATTTGTACAAATAAGATTTTCATATCAAAAATCTGCAGTCTGATGAACCGATTGTACCAACAGGCGTGATCTGCAAGTACAAAGTAATGATGATATATCTGCCGGGTGAGAAAAAAAACCTCCGATGTTACTCACCCACTCAGTAAGTTAATAAAAGACATTATCATCTATCTTGTGATCTTATTAGATTCATTCTTTCAAGGAAAATAGGGCACGATATTTATATCAAACAACAAAAAGCTCTCTGTGTAAAACCACTCAGTCATTGCAAATATGGGATGAAAAAAGATAAAAGCTTTATAGGAGCAGACCAACTAGCTTGGGGGGGTGGGGGGGCTTATGATGAAGTGCTCCCCTATAACAAGATCTCATTTATGCAGTGCCCCATTTCTTGCTGGTGTTGAATACACAATCTGTACCCATATAAATGCACTGTTAGGGAGGAGAGCCATTTGGGGGTTTCACTTTCCTAAACTGCCTTTCTAACTGTTTGTATTTCATTTTTACAGAAAAACCTGATGCTCTCCTAAACGCAGGTCTGACTAAAGGCAGAGTGTGGTGCTCAGGAACCTTCCTGAAGGAAACACTTAACATTGTTGAGTCAAGTCAACTCAAGTCAAATGTATTTATACCGTACAGCCTTTAATCACATTACAGTCACAACGAGGCCCACATTTCACGTGGAAACAAAAGACACCACCCATACTTTATCCACCCAATGTTTGCATATTTTTGGGGGTTTCATGTGCGTGCTTACGTTGTATCTACAATATCTACAATCTACAATATGAAAGTTGTTTAGCTTGCTATATGAAAAAAATACTGACCTCAATGAATAAATACTAAAACATAAACTCCTCATGGCTGCTAATTACCAGCTAGAATGGGCTTGATAAGTAAACAAAAACTGTATTAAATAAGCTAAATAATTAGTACTGCTAATTACATTTCCCATTATATCACTAATGGGAAGGACTTAATTGTCCACATATTGCATAAATAAGTGATTTGCTTTTCTAATATTTGTGGTAGTGGGTGTTATGGTTAGGGCATCAATGCGTCTTGGGACAAATATGAACCCTGAAATAAAGCAGGTTGTGAGTTCTCAAAACTTCTTGTGATATGATAGAGAAACGACATACAAAACACAGAGTATTTAATGAAGTAATTATGTCCCTTGTTCTTACAGTATTTCCTCTAAATATTATCAGAGCCTTCTATTTTTTGTTTTTGTTTATCTTTATCCCCAACAGGATCTGTCAACTGACAATAAGAAGTGCCAAGAACAGCTTTATCTATCTAGTATCTTGATAATGTTCTTCAGGAGTTAAAGACAGCACGGGTGGATATGGTTTTAGAATAAGTCTTGTACATTGCAAGAGGTGATAGTTAACAGACCAACAACCATATCTTAAGACGTCCTGTCTTGTGAATAGTGGGCACAATGGAGGAGTAAATATGTTGGACTACACTACAACCCAAATCTGGCACTGCGACTAATAATATGGATTGTACAGCCTCTAATATGACATTTTTTAAGTGTTATTGTTGACATTATCCATGGTGAAATTTGAATACACCACATATAGCTGCTGTCTGCTACATTCAATAGGTAAGATCTAGTATCATTATGTCATTTTATACTTTAAAACCTCCTGTTTTGGGCAGGGTTTCATGCAAACATCTGAGCAGAATTAACATTTTGCCTCCAATTACCATGACACCAGTTTAAATGTGAATCTTATGTACATGACTGGACAAAGCGCAAATGCTCACACAACACAAGCACATCCCCCACGCAATGTTCATGTGTTACGGGAAAACCCTTGTTTCTTCTTCTCTGCCCCGTCTGGCCAATAAAGTACACACTACCACTTTAAGAACGTCAACAGTAAACACACACACACACACACACACAAACTGTGAGGCCCAACTGCCATTCTCCCCCACAGGGCAAATCTCACCCTGCACATTGGTCAAAGTATTGCTGTATCACAGTTTTCTCACAGAAACCCCGAAACACCAGCGGTACTCTGAGGACGGGCGGCGTGGCGGTAGCAGAGGTGCTATTCGCAGGGCTGAGGAGCGCCAAGCAAAGGCAGGGAGGATTAGAGTCATATCTTCCACATGGCTGCCACCTAATCCTACCATCTGAGGTAAACACACCACCAGGTGAGGCAACATGCTTGTCCCAGACATCTGGCGGGCTGGGGGACACCTCCACAACATCCCCAGGACTCCACCACCGCACCTGTAGACCCGTGATTCTCCAAGTTGGGGGGTTGGGGGTCAGGACACCTTCTGATGCTTTCCTTTCGAGGGGAGGGGGGTGCTATGAAGATTATCTTTACATGCCTTTTCTCCAATGTTTGTTTATCACTGTTGTTTGTGGCACCATCTATCATCCAGTGTTATTTGTGTGCGACTACATTTATGTAGCGACTCATGCATGTGCGTGCACAACGTGGGTGCTCGGGACGTGGGTCAGAAGCTTTGAGGAAAAAAGGCCAAAAGAAAGGGCAGGTTTCCAATGTTTTATGTATTTTGTCTCAGTGCACACTGAGCCTGTAAGGAATCTGTCCTTTTCAAAACCTACTGTGTTTCTGTGTTTTCTGTGTTTTCAATAAGTGGGCCAAAAGATGTCACTGTGAAGGAATGTTGCCAAGTTCTTTTTTTCTCACTTCAGATCCGGTTGGAGGGAGGGAAGGGAAAGACGAGAAAAAACAAAAACAGAAAGGAACATTCATTGCGTGTTTCAATAAGAAAAAATCTAGATCATTATGTAAAAACAGGTTTTGATACGTCTCAGCATGATTGTTTTTCAATGCATTTTTTACGCATGACCTCACTATTTAAAGAAGAAATGTACACACCCAAGAAAGAAGTGCTTGAGGTAAAACGCAAACAAAAACGCACCAGGAAGCAGGGTATTTTACGTAAATGGGGTATGTGATTTTTGGTAGACCTATTTGCCGTTACTATGAGAACTCTAGGGAGATAAAGCTGAAAGGGGAGACAGTGGGAATGTCACAAAGCAACTGTCTATTAGACAGTATAGTATAATAATATACTGTATAATAATGTATATTCAAGACACAAGAACAGTAAGAAAAGCATCTTTTTTAAGGGCAGGTTTAAACATAAAAAAATCACACCCTGTTAAGTTGTTGTACTGCATTGTTGCACTGTTTCCACTTTTTAATTGTTGTTGTCAAAACAAGATACTGTATGGTCAAAACATGTTCTTGTGCCAGAATGGGCATGATGAAAATAAAGAATGAAAATGCTGCTTCTCTGTACTTATTGAAGGACATGTTCAAATTACACGATGAATAGTCATTTCGATTTTATTAAGCATTAAGTTAAAGTTAACTGCTGCCCCCTCCTTCTTGAAAGATAAAAAGAAACTCACAAGATCTTAAGTGAGTACAGTGAAAGCATAATTCTACAAACATTACCTACCGCCAAGAAACTTTTAAAGAGGCCCTGTCAAAACACGTGAATAAAGAGGCTCTGAAAAGGTGCATATTTTGATTTTAGTGATAAAAGGAGGATCACAGGAAGCGGTAAGACATTAACCATTGAATGGCTGTGAGTTTTGAGCCTTGCCAAAGCCTTTTGATCGTGCAATGTTAACATTTGTGAACTGATGAAAACAGTTTAGGAAATTATCAAAATAAAGTTCTTAGACAAAGGACATTTTTGCATGGTTTAAAGAAAGAATGTCTGCGCAAAGTTGGTGTTGCTAATTGGTGTTGGTTTTGGTGTGAATCAAACGTTTTGAGATTAGAGTGTGTGAAAGGTGGATAAAGACCATCTAAGTCTTTTGATATGTAGACGCTTTTATGGGGGTGTACAGCTTTTAATTTATTTATTTATTTTGTATTCATAGGTGTAGAAGAAGAATAGAAAATGTTAATAAATTGATGCGAATTGAGATATTTCTCACGTTACTGAGTGGTTGAAAAGACCTGGATATAAAAACCTGGATATAAAAAAGCCCTAAATTGAAAACAGTCACATAATACAGTAAGCACAGTAAGTTAAGGTCTAAACCTGAATGGTGAGATTTATACAAAATATTTAATGTCTACCATTGCCCTAAGGCACAGGTCTTAGAACTGTATCCACACCTTTGTCAGTAATGTTACATTATAAAAAACAAAGTTCATTTCAAGTCTACAAAAGCCTATCCTGCCTATCTTGTCTTTTTTACATTTTTAAAGGTTTCAAGATTGCAATTGGCATATCGCAGTATTTTGAAAATTTCATCAGCACACTAGAAATAAATATATGTTGTTGCATTAATTTGTAGCATAATTGTAAGTAAGTAGTTTCAAGTATTAGATTATTCAGTCAAATGGCATTAAAAGTGTGCGAATAAGGTGTGCTTAAATCAAAGAATGCCCAAAAAACAACATGAATCAATGCAGTAGGTCTACTTAGATTGCCAATGACCTACTGACAACTATTAAACAAAGGGGTTCTATACATAAAACTATTAAAGTTCTTTCTAATTGTGAAAGGTGAGATTGACTGATCATGGTGTACTGTACATAGTCGCCTAACCCTTCCCTGAAATGGTAACTTAAACTAGATTGTAACCTACTTGAAACATAGCTCGATAATGAATGAGAACCATGCGATGAAATTTCAATGTCACTCCTCCAGATGTCATGGTCTCTCTGATATTTTATCTATTAATCATTTTATTCAAAGGCCTGCGGTTTTATGCTGAAATAAAATCCAGCTGCTTACTGTTGGTGTGTGTGTGTGTCTGTGCGAGTGTGAGATCAAAATATAAGATAAAATATAAGATCCAAGATCAAATTTACTGCCCAGTTTTCTCAGACTACAAATTCACAGCGTCGCAGCATCATTTCTAACCAGTGTTTGCCTTGAAGGAAACGTTTGGGCTAAAACAAGTTAAGAATACAATACAAACATTCTGAAATCCCTGAAAAGCAACCTAGCAAGAACAAATTCCTGGACGTTTAAAAAGATTGTGCAAGTGTATACTAAGCGTGAACATGTTGATTATGCATGCTGGGGGTGGTATGGTGTTTTATTGGAAAATTTACACCCTTGCAGTGATTTATATAAATCAGCAGTGCCCGCAAAGCAGTAAAACTCTAATTGTTTCTTCCATTTTGAAAGTCTAGCATCCATTAAGGATGCAGTGGGTAATAAAGGGGACTTTTAATCAATCCTCTTGTGTTGATAAGTTGATGTGTGAAATGGCTCCCCTACCTGACAATGGCGCCATATGTTTTCTTTTTGTCAAACAAAGAGATCAAGACTGTTTGTTTAATTACAAGGCAACTGTCTTTAGTTTGTTTCTGTATTTAACTCTTTTACATCCTGTGCAAATAGAAACCAGCCAAGGGAGCAAACTGCCTACATACCCTATTGGCAGACACAATTAATTAAAACACAAGGATGCTGACAGTCAATATTGTTTAAATATCAGCCAATTGCACCCTGACACTTTTTTAGTAACCCAACATCCTCGCCCTGCTGATATAGTAATGGCCAGTTTTAAAGCAGGCCCACACCTATCCTCTCTGCGTTGACCCCTTCGTTGTCGGATTAGCTGGCTCGACCCTTCCTCGACCGACTGGCATGGCCACAGTAAATCCTGGAGGCTGCTCATACTAGGGACAATTAATAAAATCCCCATTACATGCCTTGTGCCCGTTGTTTGCTATTTCAACACCCCATTTGTGCCACGATTACAGACATTATCAGTCACTGCCATTAATTCTCTACCCGATGCCAGAACTGCATACTAATAAATTGGGCTCTAAAATGTTTTTACCTTTCAAGGAGTTGGTGTTGGAGCAGGGCCAGGAAGCGCCACTCCAGATTAGGAGTCATCTGGTGACTCTTTGAATGGCAGCCTGCTGCATCTTTGGAGATAGTTCAAATTTGTCCTTTGATTATTTTCCTTTCCTCTCCAAAATGAATCTTTATTAAGCCTAAATCCTAAATAAAATGAAATTAGCAGACTGCAAAATATTGCTTTCTTTTCTGACTCTATTCCCTTGTGCCTGCATGCAAATTATAATGCTTATTTATGCAAATGAGGTGTCGTCTTTAATTAGTTTTGCTTGAGGGCATTAAAATACATGTATTCTTTCCCCAAAAATGATTTGTTTTGTTGCTCTGTTCAGTTTAGGTTCAAAATGAGTGATTATGCCAACTAAAAAGGTTTATTAATTCCATAGTTTTCATTTCATTCGCCCCCTTTCGGAGCATTATCTTCTCCACCCACTTCCTGGGAAGAACTCTTCACATGGTACTGAGAGCCCTACTCTGAAAAGCCCTTACAAAGAGCCCATGTGGAAAACACATGCTGGAACTGCATTAGAATCTGGAGGCTGTGGCTTTTCTGCGCTATCGCTCTGTCTACGTGTATGGACACATGGGTATCCGCATAATCGTGTTACAGCAAAACGGGAGGTTTGCCTAATTGTTCTTGTAATGGCGAATACACCCAGCCCACACTGTGCCGGGCGACAACTGGAAAGAGCCTATGAGACTAGCTGCATTTGACTCACACAACACAGACACAATGCACTCATACACCTAAACGTCTCGAGTGCATTGAGTCATCAATCAAATGTTGGTACTGTAAATTGCGCCAACCTGTCAGGTTTCAGCACCAGAGCTCTGATGCGAGGAGACCGGGACCTCCTAAACGCCTTTTTGCGACTGATTTGGGCTCTCGTTTTAATATTTATTCAAAAGCATCTCCAGTGTTACAGTAAATCTCCTCTTTGACATTGTTTTTTTATGCATCTGGTCTTGATTTACGGCGACACCCTGAGTGGCTATCGAGCAGGAAATGGCCTTATGTCATCGCGGGAGGTGTTGGGTCAACTCCAGTCAGAAGCGGCGTCCCCGGCAAGGCACCGCAGTATTTCAAACCACTTCAGACTGAAAACGGCCAAATTGAACCCCGAGTTATTGTTCAATATGATATCAATATTCCGCATCCTTTCAGCTACTCACATGGGCTGAAATGGCGTACTCTGCAAGTTAAGATGCTCCCACCCCTGCGACCCCGCCTCCCTCCCTTTGCATGATTTATGGAAAGGAAGCTAAAACCATTATAGCATTTTTATTATTATTGTTCTTCCAGGGCTAATGCAACAATAGATTTTTGCATGATTGATGTGTTACACTAAACATTAGAGGATTACATTAACTTAGCATACAACAGCTAAATGGCGCAAGATTACTTATTGTTATTTTTCCTTCATATAATCATAAACACTGCACAGAACATATACTATTTCACAGCAAGTATTGATTGAGTTGGTTGGTAAACAGTGAGCATGAATGCAGACTGGTTTGGTATGACTTTACTTGTTTTTAACATGGTTTCTTTGTTAAGCATTGTAAATATCTTTTTTCTTTTTTCTTTTTCCTTATCATAGTAACTGGCAAATTAAAACTCATCCAAAGTTTGTAAGTTTTAGTATTCATTAAGTATTCAAGTATTTAAAAACATTTAGGGCGCAATATTTCCTCAGTTGAGAAGAACTCATTTCAGCAAAAGTCACTGTGATACGCTTGTATCACAGCATATTCAAAGCATATTGTACAAAGCATATTCACACACGCATGTGCACATGGCCCATGCAGAGCGTATGTGTTACAGGACCCCGTCTTTCCGTCCTTTCTCCAGTCTGCCCCCTCTGGCTGGTACAGTAATTACACACTACCCCTTGAACGCCCCATACGCTAGTAACAAATTGTGGTAGGGAATATGTCAGCAATAGGCTGACACTTCACTCAACTAGAAGGACAGTCCACATGGAACAAGGAGAACCTTGCTTACTGCAGTTCCTACCATTTCAGCTGTCAATCTCTTCTTTGGGAAAAACTCTTCGGACCACATCAAGCTATTCACAAACAGGGTCCGAAAGGGGTACTCAGCCCCACTGCATTCAAAGTGTCCCCTTACTAGTTAAATCATGTAGCCACTACTTCCTTGTTGATCCTGCTTTGAGAACATGCAAGCGAGGGGGCGAGGCTCTGTAGCTGCATCCATCTTCATGTGTAATCTAAAAAGGTTCAATGTAGTCATAAGACACAAGAGTGTGAAATGTTTCCACAAGCTGCAGGGATGATGTTATATGGGTGCCACTTAAAACACTGCACTGACTGTGTGCACATGCATGCATATGGGTTTGTGTGCCATATACTGTATACATTATTTTTTTACTGTTTTCAGTTCAAATACAACAGTGGTGCAAGTTTTCCAAGGTGAGATATTTCATAGTGAATTCTGCTCAGGGGTTATGCGTGTATACACTACATGTGGAAGTACCATGTCCAAAACATAAGGGGCCCTACAGTATCTTACAACTGCCGCAAAGCGGCGCCAAGCACGACGCAAGTGTCTTTGCTAGTTTAAGACGCCGTTGTCATTTACCCGTCCAGCGCCCACGTTGTTTAAATAGCAAATGCACTTGCGCCCATCTGAGCACCCGTGGGCGTGATGTTCTTAAAACTGGGTGTGGTCAGGGGCTGCAATCATTTTGTCCGCCGTTAAACTAGCAAAAGTGGATGTGGACACACCCTAAATGCACTTGCGCCATGCGCTTCAGACATTGCGATTAAATTGTTCAAATAGGGCCCTAGGTCTTTGTTTTTGGCTTCCAGTGTTGCCGGTTTTAAAATTACATAGTGATACTAGATCTTACGCACCACGACTTTAAGTTCTTCGAGAGTTAAGTTCTTAAATCGAAGTGTCAGGCCTAGGAAACTAAACAAATCCTCTGTTTAAATGTTGACTCACACTTTTGGTGCCTTCAACAGGCATTTGCGTTGATGTGACTATCATGTCCAGACCATACAGACAATGATGGGCATCCAGCCAACTAATTCTTCCCCCAAAGTGATCATTTGTGCCACTCTAGAGTGCACAAAGCTATAATTACCTGAAAACGTAAACTGGAAGCTATGTCTGACAAAGACATGATTCTGTAATAAAATGGAGCTTTTGGGGCTTGGTGCTTGTGCAAGGCTTAAAATACATGTTAATGGGATGTTTGAGAGGTATGGCACTTTTCCATTCGTCTTGTGGAAAAATCTTGGGCAAAACACCTGGTGTACTAAGTGCCGGTAGTCTGAGCGCTGAAGTGCAGCTAGCAGTCATGGAGTTGGTTTGTAAAGCACTGTCACCGCTTCCGTTGAGCATGCCATGCATCTTCCAATCAGTCAAATAATTTCTCCATTGTCATAATGCGACAGCATAATAAGCTAGCAAAGTAAGTAATTTACTTTGAAGATGAATGAAAACAAGGAAACTGAAAAGACATATGATTCGCGTTAGTCAACGCTTAGCCACCCAGAGCACTTTGTCCCTGTGCAGTATCCACAAAATGGATTCTGTGACTTTCAGAGAATTTCGTTAATGTGTCTTGGATATAGATGAAAGGCCATCATACTGTATGGCGCACAGGATTAAATGACATTCTGGTTTCTCTATTCACTGATTTTTTCAGAAACATTTCCCTTGAGGAACAAGTTTGAGCACTTCGCAAAAGGAAGACTAAGTTCTGCTTTTGACTTTGTGGCATTTTTGAAATTCATATCTCCCCACGAAAGTCAAAACCCCACAGTGTACTAAAAGAGTACACTATTGTGGCTGCCACGCCCCGTTGGCGTGGCCCCATTTCTCCAAACACACATTGTGTGAAAATGTTATCTTAATGACAGGATTGCCAGCGACATACTGTATATCTTCTGCATTTTCATCTAAACATGTTTATTCCCTACATGCCATATCTTACAGAAATGCCAGAAATGCCTCTAAAAATTATACTTGTCAGTGTCAACTACAGTAGAGGTCCACTATGCAAAGCCTATACGCAGGCTACTGTGCTGTGGGCTAAAGTATCTGGATTGATGGTTAAAAAATACTTTTAAGAATGAAACGCTATCTCGCATTTCTAGACCCTACAGGCGCTGAGCGTTGGTACATTAAGGGTACACAAAAAGGCCAAATATACAGACACTTTATTTCCATACAGTCCTTTAAACCCGGAGGCCGGATGTAGAATGGAAAATTACAAGTGAATTTAAATGTTGCGGGTGTTATATGCTGCACATGTTATATGTTTTAGTGTTATATGCTGTTTCGAAGGTTATTATATACAGTATGTTCATTATATGTCTGATCTGTGCACACTGACTGATTCTGATTCATCAATTATGTTAACAAGATCAAATGTACTCTAGTGCCTCGGACCAATTGATAAGTGTAGCATTGATAAATCATTTTCACACATTTTAACTCATTGTATGAACAGTCACCCTTTATGCTTTATGAAAAAATAAATAATACGGGAAATAGAGTGAAATGCACACTGTAACCTTAGTTATTAAGTATAATACGCAAATGCACACAAAAAAAGTACCATAAACCACGCGCGCACACACACACACACACACACACACACACTGTACAATGGGACCAAACCATTGAGAAGATATCAAATATAAAGGCATTATCTAACAACTAATTCTGTGTCAAGTGGGGATCGAATTTACTAATTTTCCTTCAGAGTTGTTTCCTTCAGAGTTTTTTTTTTTTTTTTTTTTTGAATGGGTGCCTTTTATGTATGGACATATCATTGTCAGGTTTCACCTAATCTTTTGTTAGCTAAACGCTCCCCTCCAGATGTTTAAAACATGATCCCAAACACCTGTCCAGGGGGTTTCTGCGGACGTACTAAGTTAACATGAAGATAAAGCAAACAAAGCATGAATATTGTGCCTAACAATTAAATTAGCCCAAATAGGAAATTACAATTTGTGATTTAAGTGAATGTTGGTGGTGGCATCAGACTAACTCTGCATTCAGACCATAATTTTCAGAATGATCGATGACAAAAAGAAACGAACAATTATGATTACATGTTTGGTAACAAAATAAACTAAAGAAATAAACTAATTAAAAGCCATTTGTGTGGTGTGCCTTTTGTGTCGATGGTTAAGTGTTTAGTCAAGTTTCAACATGCAATTTATGTTTACTAGCCTTGGTCTTTAATAAACATCAACGTTCATTTGTGTGGAGCCTGCATTAGACCCTACATTAACTGTGGTCCTGGTCCTGGTTGAAGTTTAGTGCAACTGGTCAAATCGTGTTGTTTTGAGCAAAATAATTGCATTCCCGATTAAAAAGAAGCGTTCTAGGGTGAAAATATTGGCTATAAATAGTGTTTAGCGTCTTGTCAAATGTATAATTTATATCAAATCTATAATTTACCATGGATCATCGAGAGGTTGTTGCATTTGGTGCTGCATTGCTTTACCTGCGGAGATCACTCTGGGTTCACAAGATTGTCAGCAGCACGGGGAATATCACCGAGCGACGGACAGGCGACGGGCGATATTTCAGGCTGGACAGGGAGCAGTTTGACAGTCTTCTGTCAAAAACGGGGCCACGAATTGCGAGGCAGGACACCAACTACCGGCTCACTATTCGTCCGGCTGAGCGCCTAGCAGTTTGTCTGCAGTGAGTTTATGATTCTTTTTTTTCACCACCAACTATTTCAGACACCTTGGTCCACGCCTAGTTTTGTTTATTTAAGTCCCTGTACACACACAGGGACAGATCATAAATAATAGGGAAACCAGCCACGGCAATGATCAGCCTCTCCTCTATTTTGCTTGGGAACTAATGTTTGGTGAGAACCAAAGTATACACGGTTGTGTTCTCTAGAATTCGCTAGATCGGAGCACTTCTGAACTCCCATTGGTTGCCACCGAACCGCGTCATAGCTCATTACCATAATGTTAGGCTAGACTTTCCTCCCGATGTCTCAATAAGCGTAACTTTGCTTGCTTTCCGTGCCTGGCTGGCTGCCTCGTTTCAATTGGCCACGCAGGTATTCGTCACAGCACAACCCGCGCTTAGCTTAGCTTAGTTTAGCACAGCGCAAAACCGTTGGTGAGTGGCACAAGCCATTGGAAATAATGGGTTTCAGTGCGCAGCGGTGCCATTGGGTTCTGAAAGGGCCTTTAGGCATTTAGGTGACATTATTCTGACATAATAACAGTAGAATAAGCTCAGGTATAAGAATATTAGCAAAAATTGCAAATGCATGACATTTTAAATATAAATATAAAATAGTATTATGTTACAACATGTTCTGGGTCAGTTGACAATTGATAATGTACGATTTTACATATTTTTTCTTCCGTATCTTCATGCATTGCTAAGAAACCCTGTGCAATTCCTGTCTGGTCCACTCACTGATAAATGATACTTTACACTTATAAAACACACACTGAAGGCCTATGTCACATGACTTTAAAGAGATAATAAAGATAATAAAAGCTAAATCCTTTCTTTTAAAAACTAGGTCTCAAAAGAGCCAAAAGAATTCAAGAGAAAACAAAATGCCTGTCAGGACGAGCTTACAAAAGGCAAAGGGGGATTCTGGCATAGCCTGAGCAAAGTCATAAAAATATTTTCCCTTTTTATTTAATGTCATCCATAATTCATTGCCAGGAAAAGCTAATCAATAGCACCTTAATGAAAACTTGAGCCATATTTTATTTTGCAGCAGAGAAGTCCCGGATCAGCATTTGTTGCCTTGTTGTATGCTAGTTTTCACCCTTGGGCTGTTTGACAGATGTGCATCACATTTGGAGATACCTTAAATATTTTCTCCATTCAACCACCATAACTTTATCAAAACGACATGGAGCAGGAGGGACAATCAACAATCCGCTGTGGGATAAAAGTCAAGCTGTAATCTAAATATCCCCACATCACAGCCAAGCAATGCCGCACCACTTATTATTGTGACTTTTCTATTTACCAAAGTAAAGTAAGTACAAAAGCAACCAACTCATGAAAATACTAACATTTAATTAACACCGAAGGACTATCCAATTGTACTATAACACCTTTTATTTATTTTTCGTAAGTATAATGCAAATGCAAAGTACTACACCCGGGTTTGGTTCACTGCATTTGATCAATTAAATAATGTATTAATCGTATTTGTCATACTTCTCTGTCACATATAATCAAATCGGCCTGGCACTCAAGCACGGCGGTGTGAAGAAAGTCAAGCGAGAATCACTTGCAAAGTGATTGGTGGGATGCAATACTAATTGTTTTCACTGATCCTTGTCAACAGACACCCTCCTTCCAGTCAACTATATATGAACTCGGACTACAATTACAAGGGAAAAGGTCATTTTCCATGCTCTAAAAGGCATCCTAATGAACTGCTTGCCACCTATTATAGCAATACTCTCCAGTCCAGCGTTCCGCTTGTACCTCATGTTAATGGCGAGCGCGGTGAGATGTTTGTGTTTTTCTGTTTGTATAGGAAAACATCTTTTAACACCTCAAGAAAATTTGTTTAGCTGAAGTTTAAACCCTGCATGCAGTGTGCGCCTGGCAACGGTGATTCATCAAAAAAACAATAATATCTCAAAGGTCAAGTCATAAAACGACAATATCTGCCCTCTCTCCGATGTCTAGTGCATAAGTTACTGTTAATAAAAGCACGCAGAGCTATCTGAGTAAAGGACAGTGCAAGGTGCAGGTAAGTATGGCTTCATGGACAACAATGAAGCTGTCTGACATTCAAAATGGAAGAAAATGGTGACAACGAGAAGGGCAACCCGCTGTCATTGTCCCTGGCCAGTGGGAAGTTTTCCCGTCCACGAGGTGTTACGTGAGCGAACACAGAGCCGTCCGGTGGATACACATAGTTTGCCTGCATTTGCATGTTGTCAGCTGGAGGTGTGAGGGCGGAGACCGGCCAAGTTAAACATAGCAGCGCGTGGCACCTACAACAACAAAGATCTGAGATGAAGAAGATCCAAATCGCGGCGTCTAATAGGACGTCTAATGAGAGGCATCATTTTCCCCTACTTGAGCGTTTCATGTGCAGAGGAGCGCGCATGTCTTTTGGCTTCCATCAGTTGATGATTATTGCCATGAGAAATTCAAATCCCCCAACCCAGAGGAATCAGCCGCACGGTGCTTGGCTGTCAGATCTAACTACAAAAAGTGACCTAAGCGTATACATGCTGTAGGAGGAGGAATCATATCCCATCAGTGAGAAATATTCTCCCAGACACCCATGCATAATTAATTAACAAAAATACTGATGAGCAGGGCCATTTTATGAAAACCTACAGAGGGCCATTTCCTCTGCACTGTATGTGTTCTACTGCCTTTATTGTATGCCATTTACTGTTAAAATTTACTTCCTATAGCCACGGATTTCCAATAGCCTGTTTTCCATGTTAAAGGCCCAATCCGTAACTTTTTCGCGGCCCCAGTTATGTTGTTATGTATTACAACATTGCGACCCCTATGGAATATGGAATAACCATATTCCATTCTGCTAACATAGCTACCAGTGTCTGGTCAGAATCGGCGTCGCTCATAAGGGTCTTACTGCCCACCCACAGCAGAACGAGAGCGATTGAAAGGTTAAAGTAAAATGCGAATAAAGCTGCAGCTCTGACCTTCTCTAAGCATTTTTGAACAAAACAATTACCTTACCCTCAAGTTGAAAGGTGTTTTATAACACAAACACACTAAATAAGCGC